>JAXCGZ010005839.1:85000-87500 GCA_037179515.1 Halocaridina rubra
GAATTTAAGTTCTATATTTATTGAGAATTTTATCCCTTTCCTATGTTTGCATTTATAAATTCCAATGAATTGAAACTTATCTTTTTGGAACCTATTTTATTGCTCAGAAGCAACAGTAACAGGAGAGGGAATTATGTGAAACTTTATTTCACCCACTATTTTTTCTTTAATCCTATAGTGTAGCAAGTCAAGTCAGAAAGTCAATTCCATCATCTTGTTACCTTCTGTCTTATAACTCCCTTATACGACACGTAATGTGTGCATGAGTGGCATTCCTTTCATAAAAGAAAACTGCCTTTTTATTTTCTAATTGCTGTGATTTTATGATGAAATCTACTTGGCTTGTTGAGCCTCAAGCTTTCCTTATGGACCCGGCAAATATTTCGGGAGTATAACAAGGTCAGAGAAAAGTATTGCAGTGGAACTTGCATGTGGACACAAACAATCTAGCAATGTGAATAAACTTGCCTAATTGTAGTGGTATATCTTGTATGTATAGACACTACTATAGATAACTTTACTTAACCTAATGCAACTATAAGGCAGAGCTCATATAATATGTTGATAAATTTCCTTCTTTGCTTCAGGTATCTGTTATGGTGTTTATTTTGTTGGCCACAACATAAGCTAACATATTCACCTAACATAACCTTTCGAGCGCAGATACTACGTTAGTGTATTGTCTATTCTAACCCAACAATCCCTCCCAATCTGGCCTTCCTAGAGAACATATATGCAACCCTGTTTGTAAGAATTAGAAAAATTGCTAGTAAATGTATGGATGAATGGTTTATTTTGAACACATATATTTTTGTACACTACCCTAACTTAACTTAATAAATAGTACATTAATATCAAGTTAGGCTAAAGTAGGTTAGAACAAAACTACATATTTACTAGTGATTATATTGATATATAGCGTAATAGCATATATATATATATATATATATATATATATATATATATATATATATATATATATATATATATATATATATATATATATATATATATATCACTAATGACACTATGCATTGGTTGTAAAATGATGACTCACGTTTGCACATGGATATCACTTAATAGATATTTGATTAAATTTGAATAATATGAAAGAAATATCACTATAGTGCACGCTTACACAATATATAACTAAGACTAATGTTTTTTTATGGGGAAGGCTACAAAGGGTATTTTATTTATTAATACACAGAGCTTGTTTAATACTGGTTATGTACTAATAACTACTGTAAAGTGATCTGACCTCTTATTGATAATTATTACAGGTTGTTAAGAGTAAATTAAGCTGGTAATAGATAAGTAATTGAATAGATGAATACACAGCATTATTGTAACATGGATAGAAAGAAGTTTCAATAAAATTTTTATGATTAATGTATTTCTTTGTATATGCAGAGCTTCAGGACATACATATATACAGTATATATGTATCTCAGTTCGTGGTGCAGTTAATTCCACTAATCGACTGCCATATTTCTATTTTTACTCAATATTCCTTTTAAGTTCACTGGATTCTCTCTCTCTCTCTCTCTCTCTCTCTCTCTATATATATATATATATATATATATATATATATATATATATATATATATATATATATATATATATATATATATATATATATATATATATATATATATATATATATATATATATATATATATATACATATATATATATATATATATATATATATATATATATATATATATATATATATATATATATATATATATATATGTGTGTGTGTGTGTGTGTGTGTGTGTGTGTGTGTATGTGTGTTTACGTGCTCGCTCAAAAACATATATTTTTATCCATTGTTCTAAAGAATCTAAGACTTCATTCTTCTGCCAAGAATCTCCTTAGGAATGAGAAGGATAAAACAGTGGCTTGCCATACTTTTTGCACCTGTTCACTCAGCGCTCACTAAGTGAAGCATTAATTGTTTGAGGGCCATGGTGGAACATGTCTTCGGAATTTGATACGAAATATAAATGTCCGCCCGTAAGTTCTCATAAAAAAAAAAACTTACAACAGCAAGTTTGCCCATTGGTCCTTCCCTTCTCCCCCCTGCCATTGGGGGAACAAGCCAGCTCAACTTGGTACCAGTCCCAAGCCTTGATCAACGAAGAGCGTTTGTATTAGTAAGGGAATCATCCTAAACCTATGCGTCAGAACAATCATTAGTCTCTCGAGAGGCTTTCGAGAAGACTCGGTTCCAGAGTGTTGACAGGTAGAAAAAGATGACCGTGGAATTGTCAGAGCGTGAGAAAGTGTGTGTGATTACCTAATTGTGTTTACGGGAAAGAGCCCAAAGCTCGTATCTTCCCGTCTCCTGATCGGTTCCATTTTCTACTTTGTGATACTTATCATACCTGTCCTTAAAACTATTGATTGTGTGTGTGTGTGTTTTAATGATGTCACTCCAGTTAACGCCTTCTATCTAGTTTCCATTCCGACTTACTAGGTGTTATCTTAGTTT
>JAXCGZ010005839.1:90000-105000 GCA_037179515.1 Halocaridina rubra
ATTTGTTATTGTAACTTTTTCCATTTCTTTAGTATTGTGAAGTTTGTTGATTATTATGATGATGATGATGGTTATTATTATTATTATTATTATTAGTAGTAGTAGTAGTAGTAGTAGTAGTAGAAGAAGAAGAAGAGGAAGAAGAAGTAGTAGTAATTGTAATAATAATAATAATAATAATAATATTAGTGGTAGTAGTAGTAGTAGCTGTATTATTATTATTATTATTATCATTATTATTATTATTATTATTATTATTATTATTATTATTATTATCATTATTATCATTATTATGTTGTTATTGTTATTACTATTATTATGATTATTATTATTATTATTATGTTATTATTATTATTATTATTATTATTATTATTATCTGTTTACCGCTAACTCTCTTTTATATGCTATCAGTTGTTTTTGTTTTCCCTTGCTGTAATTACCTTGATTAGAGTACGTCATCTGCCAAGGTAGTATTAAGCCGCTTTCACACCAAAGTGGCACGTCGCACGTGGCATGCCACGTGGCGCGCCAGTTAAAACGACCATCCGGAAGTATATGAAACCTTTCACACAGAAATGGCGTGACACGTCCCATGTGCCACACCACTTTAGTGTGAAAGGTTTCATATGGCGTGCCACGTGGCATGCCACGTGCGACGTGCCACTTTGGTGTGGAAGCAGCCTTCGTATGAGCTTTCCTTAAGAAGTTTTCTCCTTTTATTGACGTTCCTACCTTGGGAGACTTTCCTTCGCTGGCATTAACCAAAATAGAAGTTTAAAAAATAGAGCCATAGAATTATTAGAAGCAAAATACCTTTAAAATAGGTCTCGAGAAAAGCTCTCTTGTTATATGTAAATGCAAATGTTGACGACGTTTGATGTGTAAAGTTTTTTAGTTATATTTCAATTTACTATTTTCTCTTTAAAAACTTATACATTGGTTTAATTCGGCACTCAAAGTATGAGTAAATTAATCATTACCTTCAGTTAAACACTAGAAAAACATTGCTTTCATCAACTTTACAAACAAAACTTGAGATTCCTGTCTCAGTCTCTCCTCTTTTACCTATTCTCGCGCAAAAACGGGACTCAAAAATGCTCCTCAACACAGGAGTAAAGTCCTCACTACCTTCGGTTTATTACTGACAAAAGTTCTATCAGCAATCTTACACAATTAAAAGTTCTATCAGCAATCTTACACAATTAAAAGTTCTGTCAGCAATCTTAAACAATTAAAAGTTCTATCAGCAATCATACACAATTAAAAGTTCTATCAGCAATCTTACACAATTAAAAGTTCTATCAGCAATCTTACACAATTAAAAGTTCTATCAGCAATCATACACAATTAAAAGTTCTATCAGCAATCTTACACAATTAAAAGTTCTATCAGCAATCTTACACAATGAAAAGTTCTATCAGCAATCTTACACAATTAAAAGTTCCACCAGCAATCTTACACAATTAAAAGTTCTATCAGCAATCTTACAATTAAAAGTTCTATCAGCAATCTTACACAAAAGTTCTATCAGCAATCTTACACAAAAGTTCTATCAGCAATCTTACACAATTAAGAGTTCTATCAGCAATCTTACACAATTAAAAGTTCTATCAGCAGTCTTACACAATTAAAAGTTCTATCACCAATCTTACACAATTAAAAGTTCTATCAGCAATCTTACACAATGAAAAGTTCTATCACCAATCTTACACAATTAAAAGTTCCACCAGCAATCTTACACATTTAAAAGTTCTATCAGCAATCTTACACAATTAAAAGTTCTATCAGCAATCATACACAATTAAAAGTTCTATCAGCAATCTTACACAATTAAAAGTTCTATCAGCAATCTTACACAATTAAAAGTTCTATCAGCAATCTTACACAATGAAAAGTTCTATCAGCAATCTTACACAATTAAAAGTTCCACCAGCAATCTTACACAATTAAAAGTTCTTTCAGCAATCTTACAATTAAAAGTTCTATCAGCAATCTTACACAAAAGTTCTATCAGCAATCTTACACAATTAAAAGTTCTATCAGCAATCTTACACAAAAGTTCTATCAGCAATCTTACACAATTAAAAGTTCTATCACCAATCTTACACAATTAAAAGTTCTATTAGCAATCTTACACAATTAAAAGTTCTATCAGCAATCATACACAATTAAAAGTTCTATCAGCAATCTTACACAATTAAAAGTTCTATCAGCAATCTTACACAATTAAAAGTTCTATCACCAATCTTACACAATTAAAAGTTCTATCACCAATCTTGCACAATTAAAACTTCTATCAGCAATCTTGCACAATTAAAACTTCTATCAGCAATCTTACACAATTAAAACTTCTATCAGCAATCTTACACAATTAAAAGTTCTATCAGCAATCTTACACATTTAAAAGTTCTATCAGCAATCTTACACAATGAAAAGTTCTATCAGCAATCATACACAATTAAAAGTTCTATCAGCAATCTTACACAATTAAAAGTTCTATCAGCAATCTTACACAATGAAAAGTTCTATCAGCAATCTTACACAATTAAAAGTTCCACCAGCAATCTTACACAATTAAAAGTTCTATCAGCAATCTTACAATTAAAAGTTCTATCAGCAATCTTACACAAAAGTTCTATCAGCAATCTTACACAAAAGTTCTATCAGCAATCTTACACAATTAAGAGTTCTATCAGCAATCTTACACAATTAAAAGTTCTATCAGCAATCTTACACAATAAAAGTTCTATCAGCAATCTTACACAATTAAAAGTTCTATCACCAATCTTACACAATTAAAAGTTCTATCAGCAATCTTACACAATTAAAAGTTCTATCAGCAATCTTACACAAGTAAAAGTTCTATCAGCAATCTTACACAATTAATAGTTCTATAAGCAATCTTACACAATTAAAAGTTCTATAAGCAATCTTACACAAAAGTTTTATCAGCAATCTTACACAATTAAAACTTCTATCAGCAATCTTACACAATTAAAACTTCTATCAGCAATCTTACACAATTAAAAGTTCTATCAGCAATCTTACACAATGAAAAGTTCTATCAGCAATCTTACACAGTTAAAAGTTCTATCAGCAATCTTACACAATTAAAAGTTCTATCAGCAGTCTTACACACATAAAACTAACAATCTCGAAATACCTCTTCAATATAGGAATAAAGTTGTCATTACCTTCAAGTTACCACCAAAAAGCGTCCAGTCCTGTCAGTAATCTCACAAACCTTATACTAAAATGCATGGTCCAAGTCCGTCTCTTTTATCCCTCAAAAGGGACTCGGATTATCCCGTGACGTCATGCGTAAACGCACCATTCCTATTCATTATTTCTTAAGGGATAATACTGTGTTTAAGCTTGTTGTAGTCACCGTGGCTCAAACGGTAGCGTCCGCGACTCTGAGGCGCCAGGTCGAGGGTTCGCGCCCCTTCACGGTCTGAGGTTAGTAAGGGCATTCACTCAGGGTAACGATTACATCTGCCAAAACAAGTCCTTCGCAAGAAGGCAACCGTCCTAGCCCTTGGTTGAAAAGGGAGTCCGTGACGTAAAACCGGAACACTGTGTTTAAGCTTGTTATTAAAAAGAGACACGTTGGGTTATAAACCTAATAATAAATATGTTCAAATACACGCACATTAATTCTACAATTTATACCTGTTATTGAATAAAGTCGTAGTACTTTGTTATACATTTGATTTCATACCTCTCGCAAATACATATCTTCTCTTTTTTTTTCTTCAAGTGTTTGTTGATTTTTTTTTTTAATTTTTTTTATAAACAGACGTCACAAGGTTTTTTTTTTTTTTTTTTTTTTTTTTTTTTTAGCCAGAGAGAGAATTTCTATAATAAACGGAAACTGGCTTGAAAGCGAGAAGTTAAGTTTGGGATTACACGATCTCGCCTCTATCCATAGATAAAACAATGGCAAAAAAAGATACTTTCATTCGTGAACTATAACCTTTCATTTACCACAATGAAAGTTTATGTAGATTTTCACAACTGATAAATTTGCTACATATGTTCCGGTTTTACGTCACGGACCCCCTTTTCTACCAAAGGCTAGGACGGTTGCCTTCTTGCGAAGGACTTGTTTTGGCAGATGTCATCGTTACCCTGAGTGCATACCCTTGCTAACCTCAGACCGTGACGGGGCTCGAACCCTCGACCTGACGCCTCAAAGTCGCGGACGCTACCGCTTGAGCCACGGTGACTACGATAAATTCGCTACAATGCTGCAATTACATTTGCTGTATTACAGTTTTCTCATGACCTGTAACACAAAGAGTATATAAATTATTCCTTTTATATTCTCTCAATATAATTATTCTGTATAGTCGTGGCCTCGGTAGCTCAGTGGTAGTGCACGCGAGTATGACGAACCTGCCAAGCGCAAGTTCGATCCCGCCATGGGGCGCTTGTAAGGGCTTCCACCCTTAATCCCCCTGTCCCAACCTGTCCGTGTCGACCCGTACTTACATGGGAACTAATTGTGACATAAAAACGACAAAATATCTTTTTAATCTGTCTGCAGTATCATGTTATTTGCCGTTTTATGTTACTATTAATTCCCATTAGTATGGGGGTGGACACAGACAGATTGGAGCTGGGGGATTAACGCCGGATAATATTCTTAAATACAAGAAATGACAGAAAATCCATGATAAATCTAACCTAAAATAATGTTCCTAAGTAGAGTTAGACTGTATAGTATTTCTTCATTATTTTGTAAATATTGTCTATACTCAATGTACCAAACAAACGCTCTATATCATTTAATATGTGCCTTCCTACAGCTAGACGATATTGTATCTATTCTTTGCTCTGTAAGTACCGATAGTTTATATATAGTACTATTGTTCCTAAAACTTATAATCTGTATACCATTCAACTGTCACATGTAGAGTACTGTACTCTCTTTATACAGATAGTATGCATAGCATTCCATAGTCTATATGTACAGTACTTTAGTTCCTATATATGAATAGTCTGTATAACATTCCATAGTCTCTGTACATTATTGTAGTTGCTACTTAAATACAGACTGTAAAACATTCCATAGTCTTATGTAAAGTCACTGTACCTTACTTCCTTCACACAGACAATGAGTACAGCAATTCTTGGTGTATAATATATACACAGTATTGTAGGCTACCCCCCAATTAAAGAGGGAAACAGCCAAGGTATATGTATGTATGTATGTATTGTAGGATCTTCATATAGTCTGTAGAGCATAGTTTTATTTGTCTTTAAATACTTAAAACCCATTTATAGTATTACATTTCTCTATTATATTCCCTAAAACAGATAGTCAGTGGTATTGTACTATGCGGAAAAATATTTGCTCTTTTTTTCTGTATATACCAAAATATGGCTGTAGAACGCTAATATACATGTGAATAAAATTCACATGTATATTTTGTACCGTACTGCCTTCGTTTTAATTTTATTACACAAAAACGTTTCACATTCCAAGGTGAAAAAACCCTGTCATGCGTATCGGCCAACAAAAAACACGAAGAAGAAGAAGAATGCGGAATGTAAACAAATCCACGTGCATATTTTTCAAGGTAGTTCGTGCAATACGCTATTTATTTATTCTGTTTGTTATTAATTTATTTTTGCTTGATCGGCTTTTTTTGTTTTTTCAGAATTTGATTTGTTTTCGAGGATGATAATGCATCTTCGGATGTCATTATGTGTAATATTTTAGTGTTTTTAATGCGCTTGTTTGCATGAATCGTTTTTTTTTTGGGGGGGATGTGTTATATGCGATATGTTTAGGTAATGGGGGTATAATTTGCCTATTTGTATTAGCCTGTATTGTTAAGAGAGTTGAGTTTCTTTTTCTAGATCAGCCTCTCTCTCTCTCTCTCTCTCTCTCTCTCTCTCTCTCTCTCTCTCTCTCTCTCTCTCTCTCTCTCTCTCTCTCTCTCTCTCTCATTATTTCACAATTTCCCCGGATCACAACTGTGATATTAAATAGCTGATGATGATGATTATAATAATAATAATAATAATAATGATAATAATAATAATAATAATGATAATAATAATAATAATAATAATAATAATAATAATAATAATAATAATAATAATAATAATAATAATAATGCTGGTATATCCTTGTTTAATACGTCTGTCATTCTCCGTATAGCAAATATAATAAGTATGAAAATGGATCGTGTCTTCACGGGTAGTTAATATCCCAATTACGGTGGAAAGAATTGCCGTCGATGTAAACATATTAAGTACACTAATTTTGCTTGTAATTTGTGTGTGTGTGTGTGTGTGAGAGAGAGAGAGAGAGAGAGAGTATTTATGTTCTATGTTACTTTCTGTATTGTTTCTTTATTAATTTGTTATCAGTCTGTAGTTGTTATATATTAATTAATAATTTATTTACTTACTGTCCTCCGTTATTCTGTTTTCGCAACTGCATTATTATTATTATTATTATTATTATTATTATTATTATTATTATTATTATTATTATTATCTTTTTGAGATGTTTTCAGTGAATAATTTTTTTATTATCAGTGCAACATAAATTTTCATGATATTAGAAACTGTATCGGATATGTTTACATAATCGGACTTCACTAGATTTGGTCTAGAATTCTAGTATATATTTTTTTAAGAACTTGTTTAATTAATAACAGGAGAAAGTAATATAAATTAGTACTTCCTCTCCCCTAGGTAACAAGACCTAATCTTCGCAATTACGACCGAAATCAGGCCTGATTTTAGACAGGTATTAATTTATTTTCTTGAAGCGTACATGTAGTAATATCTCTTCGATATCTACTTCTCAGACCACATGGTGTCTTTCAACAAAATATATCGTAATAAAACGCTGCCATTCGCTAGGCCACAACATGCTATCATCTCATTGGCTATATTTAAACCTATATTAGCCAATCATGGCTTTGATTTGCCCTTGGAATTTTCGAAACCATGACGTTAAAGTTTCATTAATGAAACTGAGGTTTTTAAGAGAGGTTTTAAGATGTTGTGTTTCATTTGAATGAAACGTGGGTGTAAAACATTGAATTTTGAAGAAAACTGTGGGTTGTTATTATTATTATTATTATTATTATTATTATTATTATTATTATTATTATTATTATTATTATTATTATTATTATTCCTTTCAGCTACTGAAGCGCTGAGCCCGTGTGGTGGTTTGAGGTTTTGACATAATTACAACGCAGACCTTTTTGTAGTCTACCAACTGTTCACTATACACCGACGCACAAAATTTATTACTGACGCCGGCCGCACACTGTACCTACTGACACGCACGCGTGACTACGCGGACGCATGTACGCATTCGCTCACGCCCACATGCAGGCTTCATGTCTTTCCGTTTATGAAGTAATTTTTATTAGTTGAAATGTACGAGGCTCAAACGCGTGCGAACACGTACGCTCGGATGCGTACACATCTTGTCTCCGAAAAGTTTCACCATTAAATTAATTATTACCAGTTATGAGATAGAAATGTTCCGTGCACGCATGCACACACACGCTTTTTTGTGAGGAGATGTATCCCCCTTTGTGAATTAATTTTTTAGCAATTTATTTATGTTTTCGGAATGATAAAGTAAGCGCACACGTGCACTCACACACAATAAGCACGTGCTCACACACTCACTTGAATAGCATGGTTGAAATATAAGATAAAAGTAAGATAAAAAAAAAGACGCATGTATGAACATACACGTTCACGCACGGGCATACACTTTTGCGCACACGCAGGCACGCACACAATGCAAGGAAAAAATATGGTTATTTGAATGAGGGAACGAAGATGAAGATAATTAATATCTCTGGCAATAAACCGATAATGGAGCCAAACTGCATGAAAATAATATTTATGATGATAATAATAATAATAATAATAATAATATGCTTATTATTATTATTATTATTATTATTATTATTATTATTATTATTATTATTATTATTATTGTTATTATTATTATTATTATTATTATTATTATTATTATTATTATTATTATTATTATTATTGCTACTACTACTACTACTACTACTACTACTACTACTACTAAAATTAAATGGATACTTTTAGTGGACTAGTGCTTAAATACGTACATACATACATGCATACGTACATACATACATACATACATTGACTCATATTGCAGAAGATTGATGGTAAACATGGTCCTTATGACGTAAGAACTGTTCGGTGTAGAGATTGGCAAATAATATTCTTACGAGAGAGAGAGAGAGAGAGAGAGAGAGAGAGAGAGAGAGAGAGAGAGAGAGAGAGAGAGAGAGAGAGCTTCTGTTATCTTGCCAAAGAGGCACTTTCCAAAGAGATATCCATGTGTAAGTACCTCTTTAAATGGGATATATATATAGAGGTTTTGGATACATATCTGTATTAAATTTACCCCCCTCGATCATACCTTGCTATGCTATGGCGTTTCCAGAGGGATTTCTCCCTCATAACAATCCATGTACGATATATAACCCTTTATAATTTGCCGCATTGACAGAGGCGTGTCTCTCTGTAGTTGGTTAAATAAGAGGGGTTCTCAAAGCTCAAGGTCACATTCCTCCCTTGAAATCCCAGGTTTCCTAAAATCCTTCCCCATTTTGAATTGCCAACTGGAATTTTTTTCAACATTATTCTTTTTCATTGGAAATGACTGAGTAGTCTCGGACAGGATTAATACTGAAGCAAATGTATGACAGATGTTAATTCTTGATATTCCTTTTAGATATGTAATAATATAATTTCATATGATACATATTGCCATCATTTTCCAGTTTGGAGTGCCACTTCTGGATAAAATTCCTCATAGAATTGGGTTTCCATCCGTAGGTGACAAGTACCTCCAATTGGAGAATCACAGCCATAGAGCCTTAAAGTAATCTAGAATTCTAGAGTGTGTGGCCCAAGGTGCCTACCATATGTTGCCTAATTTGCCATAGTGTGAGATTCTTACCTAAAAACTGCAATTTTTTTGAGGATGATTAATGACATAATGGATGTACTTTCAATGCCACTATATTGCAACAATACAAATTGCATTATATGGCTATATTTATGACTTGTTTAATGCAGTTAACTTGTCAAATGCAGTTCAAGTTGTCATACATCAAAGCAGTGAATTTTTTTACTTTATTTTATTCATATGAGAGCCGAGGTACGGTCATTCTCCAGAAGGTACTGCTCTTTTATATACCCCACACATCTATGGATGTGACGTAGGTCACATATCAAGTATTTAACGTCTAGTATGTATCTAAGCTTTATATAATCCTTAGCGTAAAGTTAAATAACATATATGTATATTTTGCTCAAAAAGAGCATTATGTATATGTATACTCATAGGTACTTGTAATTTTTTTTTGTTTTTTACAATTAATATATTAACCATATTTGGGGTGGATAGAAATAGATTGAATATGGATGAATAAGGCTGGATACCCTTCCTAATGCCCCGCTTTTAATCGTGGTTTTATAGGGCATTTTTAATTTTACATTTCTTGTATCTGATTGGGTGAAAATCGGATGGGTAGCTGCTTTCAGCCAATGAGATTCTCTCTCTGTTCGTTGTATGCGTGGCTTGACTGACTACTCTTCTGTGTATATATATATATATATATATATATATATATATATATATATATATATATATATATATATATATATATATATATATATATATATATATATATATATATATATATATAGTGGTTTTTTTTTACACTATATTTCATTTATTTATTTTATAGTGAAAAACTGTTTTTAGTAAATGTGTTTAAAGTATGTGCACACACACACACACACACACGCAATCTCAGTTATGATGAGAGGCTGAGGGAATTAAACTTACCATCACTCGAAGCTAGAAGATTGAGGGGGGATATGGTGACAGTCTTTAAATTCCTTCATGGTTATGATAGAGTGGATAGGGATCGATATTTTGATATGGCAGGCTCTAGAACTAGAGGTCATAGTTTGAAGCTTCGTAAGAAAACTTCTTTGCAGGATGTAAGGAAATACTTTTTCATTGTAAGAGTAGTTGATAATTGGAATTGGCTAAGCTAGGAGGTAGTTAATGCTATCTCAGTCCATAGTTTTAAGGACAGGTATGATAAGTATCACTAAGTATAAAATGGAACCGATGAGGAGACGGGAAGATACGAGCTTTGGGCTCTTTCCCGTAAACACAATTAGGTAAATACAATCTTCTTAAGTAACAATATGAGGCCCCGCCCCTATGGTCAATTACACAATGTCTGCAGATGACATGTGTATATACAGATAGACAGACACACAAAGAGACAGATTGATTAATAGATGGATGAGACCCTCTCTTAGGTTCACTTTCATAAGGATTGCAGCATCCAGTATAAGGATGTGGACAGATAAATGGATTCAGATAGACAGATCTGTAATTCGATAGATATATATGCGCTAATTACTTTTATACACTAAAAGAGGCCGTGTGATTAAAAACACGATAATTATAGGGAATAATCTGTGTTGGCTAGATAGAAAGATAAACAGATAATATGATAAACTGATGGATAGGTAGATTAATGTGGTGCCGAATATACGCTCACACACACACACACACACACACACACACACACACACACACACACACACACACACACATACACACACATACACACACATACACACACATACACACACATACATATATATATATATATATATATATATATATATATATATATATATATATATATATATATATATATATAGTAGGATGGCTCATGGCACCAGCCGCCAGTTGCGATACTACAGCTGAAGGTTTTTTGAACTTAAATAGGACAGTCCAGGACAGTTCGATCGTAAGTCTTCCTTCGGTTACGGTTCTTTTTCTATACCTACATCTACACTGAATATCCTTGGATATTCATTACACATCTCGTATTATCCCTTCACATCTGACAAGTCATTACACTCTCCATCTTTGATTCTCTTTATGTATTCTTCGTGCTCAGGCCCGATGAGGGCTGTTTTATTTTATAATTTTTTTAGCCCGTCCTGGTGTCACAATCATATATATATATATATATATATATATATATATATATATATATATATATATATATATATATATATATATATATAAATTATTTTCTTTAGGTTGTTCCCACCCCGATAGGCCTATCAGGAAAAGGCAATAGATATACAACAATAAATTAATTGAAAATAATGAAGTTTTAATCATATATCAGGCCTATTGGTGTAGGCTGTACATATTCGCATTTAGGCTTAAGATTGTATAATAGAGTTAATGTAATAGATGTAATTAAAAGTTTTATAAGGCCATGTATTTAATAGGCCTATCCTGTGATTTTTTTTTCTTTCTAAACAACGGTGATCTTATATGTAATTAGACAATGATATTTATGCATTTGTATGTGTGTTTGCTTATATATGGATTTGTTTTTATAGCCATGGGTATATTTTATTTATTTATTTATTTATTTAATCATTTATCTACGTGAATACTTTTTATTTTGTTTGTTTGTTTGTTTATGTACATATTTTCTTAGTTTTTCTTTCATTGTTTAATTGTTCATGAAGTTCTTTAACTCTTAAACATTTGTAAATTATATATCTGTTAATGAAGCTTTTTATCTGTTTATATATTAATCCCTCTTTATTACTATGTTTTTATTTTCTTTACTAATTTATTTGTTTTATGTTTTAGTGTTTCAGACTCTCTAAAAAAAAAATATATATATATTAATTTGAAGATGGGTAGGCCATTTATTTGGGGGGGAGGGGACTGGAGGGTGTGTGTGTGTGTGTGTGTGTTTTTTTTTTTTTTTTAGCTCACCCCACTTTGCCGGATTAATGGAGAATGTTGGTGTTAGGAAGGGCATCCGGCCGTAAAAATATTAGCCAAACTCAATGGCAGGATCAATGTAATGAAGAGGACTGGCTTTAGGAATGGCCTCCTGACCTTGTGATCAATAGCGACCCTATAGGTAAATAGGAATAACTGTTGATAAAGAAGATTGAAGAATATTATTAAGTGATGAATCCATAATAACCAAAATGACACCAGAGGCTTGCTCGTAATAGCGACCCCATATGATCATGGGAAAAAGTACTAATAACCACGGAATCCTCAAAAAGAACGCCCCCAAGGAGAATGGAACCCTATCGCAATACACCATCAAGGCCAAAAGAGAAGAAAAAGACATAGAGGAAATGGTGAAGAAGAGATAGAGAAAATGGTGAAGAAGAAGAAAATAAGAGAAAGAAGAAGAAGAAATGGAGGAGAGGTAAGAGAAAAAGAAGAAAAGAAGAGATAGAGAAAATGGTGAAGAAGAAGAAAATAAGAGAAAGAAGAAGAAGAAATGGAGGAGCGATAAGAGAAAAAGAAGAAAAGAAGAGATAGAGAAAATGGTGAAGAAGAAGAAAATAAGAGAAAGAAGAAGAAGAAATGGAGGAGCGATAAGAGAAAAAGAAGAAAAGAAGAGATAGAGAAAATGGTGAATAAGAAGAAAAGAAGGGAAAAAAAGAAGAAAAAATGGAGGAGGGATAGCAGAAGAAAAATGCAGTAGGGAGGGAATAGAGAAAGGTGAAGAAGGAGAATTAGAAGGGCAAGAGAAGGAGATGATGTAGAAGTACAGTAGATATAAGAACAGTAAAAGAATGATAAATGAAGACATTAAGAAGAAATGAAAGAAAGATGAACATGAAGAAGAAAAAGAAATTAAATAAAGAAGAAGAACATGAAGAAGAACAAGAAATCGAATAAAGAAGATGAACATGAAGAAGAACAAGAAATTAAATAAAGAAGATGAACATGATGAAGAACAAGAAATTAAATAAAGAAGATGAACATGAAGAAGAACAAGAAATCGAATAAAGAAGATGAACATGAAGAAGAACAAGAAATTAAATAAAGAAGAAGAACAAGAAATGAAATAAAGAAGATGAACATGAAGAAGAACAAGAAATTAAATAAAGAAGATGAACATGAAAAAGAACAAGAAATTAAATAAAGAAAATGAACATGAAGAACAAGAAATTAATAAGCAAAGGAGTACATACAGAAAGAGAAGGGGGAGGAGGAGAATGAGAAGAAAAAAGAGAGAAGATTAGGAGAAGGAGGAAGAAATGAAGAAGAAAAAGGATTAGATGACGAAAAGGAGAATGAAGATGAGATGAAGAAAACGAAGAGGAGGAAGAAGAAGAAGAAGAAGAAGAAGAATATGAAAGAGCAAGAGAAAAATAAGGAATAGGAGGAGGAGAAGTAATTGGAAGAAAATAATGAGTAATAGTAGCAGCAGCAGTAGTGCTAGAGGAAGAAGACAAGAAAGAAGAAAACAACTAAAGGTAGTAGTAATAGTAGCAGCATCAGTAGTGCTAGAGGAAGAAGACAAGAGAGAAGAAAAAACTAAAGGTAGTAGTAATAGTAGCAGCATCAGTAGTGCTAGAGGAAGAAGACAAGAGAAGAAAAAAAACTAAAGGTAGTAGTAATAGTAGCAGCATCAGTAGTGCTAGAGGAAGAAGACAAGAGAGAAGAAAAAAACTAGAGGTAGTAGTAATAGTAGCAGCATCAGTAGTACTTGCAGAAGAAGACAAGAAAGAAGAAAAAACTAAAGGTAGTAGTAATAGTAGCAGCAGCAGTAGTGCTAGAGGAAGAAGACAAGAAAGAAGAAGAAGAAGTAGTTGAAGAAAAAGAAGGATATTGATGCCTCAGTAGTGATGGATGAGGGGGGGGATATTAGATGCCATATCTTTTATATCAAATATAATAATAATAATAATAATGTTCCGGTTTTACGTCACGGATTCCCTTTTCAACCAAGGGCTAGGACGGTGGCCTTCTTACGAAGGACTTGTTTTGGCAGATGTAATCGTTACCCTGAGTGCATGCCCTTGCTAACCTCAGACCGTGACGGGGCGCGAACCCTCGACCTGACGCCTCAGAGTCACGGACACTATCGTTTGAGCCACGGAACAATAATAATAATAATAACAATAATGATAATAGTAATACTAATGATAATAATAATAATAATAATGATAATACTACTACTACTACTACTAATAATGATAATAATAATAATAATAATAACAATAATAATAATAATAATAATAATGCTGGCAAAATTCTGAACAGCTATGAATGAATATCCGCTTTTTTCGGATTGATATGAATGACGTCATTTAACAGTCGTAAATATTAATTTCTTTTTTATAGTTTTGAATATATATATATATATATATATATATATATATATATATATATATATATATATATATATGTGTGTGTGTGTGTGTGTGTGTGTGTGTGTGTGTGTGTGTGTGTGTGTGTGTGTGTGTGTGTGTGCGTGTGTGTATTTATTTTATTGTTTGTACGTATATATTTTACTTATGTTTATTAGATCATCCTTCCTTTATCTATTTATTTATATTTATTAAGAATCGACGATGTCAGCAGCTATGATGAAATCTGGTTGAAATTTTACTGAACAAATATATATGAATTGCAAATGTGTTATATATATATATATATATATATATATATATATATATATATATATATATATATATATATATATATATATATATATATATATATATATATATATATATATATATATGAGCCATTTTTCCCTTACAAGGGGGGATGGCTGAGTCAAGGCAAAATCCCCTGACTCTTTGAAAAAAAAATACAGAGGAAGGGATTCTCAGACTCCTCGCTCCGCCCCATTTAGTCGACTTTGACGACACGCAGGGGAACACGGAGGAAGTAAAAAGAAAAGAGTCATTCATAATATTGATACATTTCAATCTCACCAATACATTTGCATTCATAAATTTCATATTTTCATTCATATTGTTATTTTTTATAATTCATTGTGTTGATTTCGTCATATTGCCGTTCCTATATTAAGTCATTTCATTCGTATTTTCAATTATTTATTTTTTCATTTCATTAAA
>JAXCGZ010005840.1:0-5000 GCA_037179515.1 Halocaridina rubra
CACCAGAATGTCCTCATCGGAAAATGTTGACCTTTTTAACCTTACGTGTGTAAATACTGATAATTTTCCCGAAGTGTTTATATCATCTCTGGACAGAATATTCGTATATTCACGTGAGGACATCAGAAGGGAATTGGAAAAAATTAAAAAAGTCACTCTGTACAAAACAAGTCAACTTTTGCTTTCAAAGGTAGTGGAACTCTTTCCCCAATACAGTGGTAAACACATCATAAAAAAACGAATTAAAAAAGATATAATTACAAACATAATAACTTTTAGCGCAAGTGTCCTGAATATCTCAATGAACGGTGAACTTGACAAACTCTTTCAACCTCAAACTTCGGTTGTAAAATCCATAGAGTCTAAAAAAACACACGACCTAGGAGACCTACATCGAATGATAGAAAGTCTTGCAGATAAGGTGAAAATTTTGGAAGCAGATGCTGAAAAGGTGAAAACCTTACAACACAAGGTGGGTTTGCTAGAATCTGACATTGTCCTACTTAAAAGAGATAATTCTAGGCTGAAACTCCTATCAGAAACATCTCCACCTCTCAGTTCAGTGCTGTCACCTAACAACGATGATGTCCCTTCTATCAACAACCCTCAGGTTTTGCAAACTAGGTTTTCTGTCTCTACTCACAATTCCTTCATTGCATTGAGAGACGAATGTGACAGTGGTAGTGAAGAAGAGGTAGATCCAGATAAAAGTGATAGTCATCAAGAAAACCTGAATACACCATCTAGCATAAATAATCAAATCAGTAACAGGTTACAAAATAGTGATGAAACAACAGCGTCCTTCCCCACTACTCCTAACAATACAACAACAGGCACTAACCAGAACAAGATTCTTCCCAGCACAAACAACCAACCTGGTAAAGAGTTGCAAAACAGCGAAGAAGATATAGAGTCAATCTCCACTACTCCTAACAACACAGCAACTATCACTAACCAGGACAACCAAATTACAACTTCCAGCACAAATAACCAACCAAGCAATAGGCTGCAAAATAATGAAGAAAACAGAAAAGACAAAATAGCTGCAATCTCTATTCTAAACATTCCATCGAAGTCCTCTCCCCCACAGCCACAGTGGCCCAATGATGCAAGTGCAAGGGTTACAGCTCAAATATATATTCGCATTCCTGGCAACCCCTTTGAGAGAGAGATACGTAATACATTGACAAATCAAGGCATTCCTTCTGAAGAAGTCTTGATTAAGGAGCTTTCTCGCAAACCAAACTGGGTTTCCTTTGCAATAACGATATCGAAAGGATTTGAATATGTGCCTTACAAACTGAAGCAATGGCCTACAGGCACAATTGTCCAGCCATTTCGTGGGGGCAAACAATGGACACAACCTGGGTATTCTACAAAATATCCCAAACTACAGTCATACCAAAATAAACAGCAAAGAGCTAATGAAACAATCCCCTATACGCAAGACTACAGAAAGAGACACGATACAAACCTCTCTTACCGCCGTCCACGCACAAGAAACTTCTCATGGAGTGATGGCTCTTACAACCCTAGACACTCACCTAGGCATACAAACTTTGGGAAGGCCCAATCATACCACGGCACGTACTCAAACCAGTGTTACACATCCAACGGCAGGTACAGACACCAGGATCCATGGGCTAACCCCAGAACACACTACAATGATGAATTCCCAGTAGAATCACACAGTCGAAACTACAAGTATGACTATGGATACCACCCCAATGAAACATGGTAAGAATGTAACATTAGTACATGTGAACGCTCAGTCCCTGCTCGCTCATTTTGAGGAAATAATAATGCTAACAAAAGACTACAACATAGACATCCTCTGTGTAAGTGAAACTTGGCTTCCTCCTACAACTGAAAATAAATATGTGAATATCCCAGAGTTTAAAATATTTCGCAATGACCATGGCCGAGGGGGTGGGATTTGTATTTATGTTAGAAATTATCTTAGTGCATCAGAAATAACCACAGGTTTAGAAAAAACTGAGGAGCTCGAAGATTTATGGATCACCGTGCAGTATCAGAAACTTCCATCATTCATTGTAGGGTGTGTTTACCGTCACCCTAAAGCACCTACCAGTTCATTCAATCATCTGCTAGAAACATTCAGAAATATCTGTGTGCGTCATAAACCCATATACATACTTGGTGATTTTAATGATGACTTGCTCTCAGCAGATAACAAAATGAAAAGGGTGATCAACACTGTGAAGTTAACACAAATAGTGACAAAACCGACCCGCATAACCCCTAATTCTAGGACTCTTATAGATCTGATAATAACAAATAAAGTGGAAAGTATACCCTATTGGGACGTAGTTCCCTGCCCAATTGCAGACCACGAGCTGAACATTGCTATGCTAAACATAAACAAGCCCAAAAGGAAGCCTCTCCTCAAGACATTCCGGTGTCTAAAAAATTACTCCCCTGATATCTTTTGTGAAACATTAATCAACAACACAAATGCACTAAATAAAATTAAATACACAGATAACGTCGATTTGCAGGTTGAGATTTTAGCAAAAGTCTTCCTTGAATGCTTAGATAGTTGTGCACCCATTGTAACAAGAAAAATAACCCTCCCCTCAGCCCCCTGGCTAACTAATGACATCAAAGAGCCAATGCAAATCAGAAATCAAATACAAAAAGAGCTAAAAATGAATAGATATGATATGACTCTCCGAGAACGTTATAAAACAAAAAAGAAACTTGTCAGATCTCTCATCAGTGTAAGTAAAAAAGACTTTTACAAAAAACAATTTAATGACTCTAGACATGATACAGCAGCAACATGGAAAGTGATAAGAAGCATGATACCAAATGAAAAGAGTACCTCGGAAAGTTATGAAAATATTACGGAGTTGAAAGACAAAGCAGATAACTTTAATAGCTATTTTGCTAACGTTGGCAAATATACATATGAAAAAACTCAAGAAAACATCAACTCAGTGAATATGAGTAATTGCTTATATGACAATTCTTCCAATGAAAACACAAGAGAGTACTTCAAGCTAACTCCTATAGATTGTGCTACCCTAATTCTTACCATAAAGAGCCTAAGAAACTCTGGCTCTTATGGTTCAGATGGTATACCATTTCAGTTCATCAAAGATGCTCTACCTATGATTGCATCCTATATTCTAACTATTATGAACACTTCCATTGTTACTAAAAAGTTTCCTGACTCTTGGAAATTATCACATGTAATACCTCTGCATAAAAAGGGGGACAGAGAAGATGTGACAAACTATCGTCCCATTTCCCTGCTACCCATTTTCTCTAAAATATTAGAAAAAATTGTTGCACGCCAACTTATGTCATATTTAGAATCAAATAGACTACTAACGATTAGCCAACATGGTTTCAGACCAAAACTCTCGACGGAAACTGCACTGCTTAAAGTTACGAATAGTATATATAATAATATAGATATGAAAAAAATATCTATACTAATTTTGTTAGACTTATCAAAAGCCTTCGACAGTGTAAACCATGAAATTCTTTTAAGTAAATGTATTAACTTAAATATTGATCCAAGCTGGTTTAGCGAGTATCTATCTAATCGTAAACAGTCCATACGTCTTAACAACATTATCTCTGTGCCAAAGGATGTATCATTTGGTGTTCCACAGGGATCAGTACTTGGTCCTATCCTCTTCTCCATTTACGTAAATGATCTATCTTCTTTCATTTCTGACTGTCTAGTCGTACAATATGCAGATGACACTCAACTACTCCTTAGTGGTGATATTAATAACCTCCCAGAGCTAACTTTAAGAGCAGAAAACACTCTGTCAAAAATTAAAACCTATTTCCAAGAAATTGGGCTGTTAATTAACGAAAGTAAAACACAGTGCATATTTATTGGTTCAAGGTTCCACATAGCACAAATTCCAGAAAACACAACAATTAATTTTTGCGACAATATTATCACACCTAGCAAAACAGTCAAAAACCTAGGAATTCACTTTGATAACCACATGTTGTTTGATTCCCACATAGATAAAGTATGCAAAAAGGTTACAGGAACATTAATGTACTTATCACGTATAAAAGACAATTTTGAGACTACCACTCGAATAACTGTTGTTGAATCTCTAGCCCTAAGTCACATTAATTACTGCACAACTGTTTGGGGATCTACCACTAAGACTCAGATAAACAGAATACAGAAACTTATTAATTTTGCAGCTCGAGTTGCCCTGGGAGGAATAAGAAAATATGACCACATCACACCAGCTCTCAATAAACTTGGGTGGCTGCGGGCAGAAAATAAGGTCGCTTATGCTATTTATGTTTTTGTATTCAAAATTTTGGACCATCATTATCCTAGCTGGCTATTTGATTTAAAAACAGTCAGGGATATAAGGGGAACCAACACAAGACAGAGCAGTGAGCTCTTTATACACAGAACAAACACAGAAGCAGGTTCAAAGATGATCACTATCAAAGGGCCAACACTCTGGAATAATATTCCAGAGCATCTTAAAAATGCATCCTCCTTCACAGCTTTCAAAGGCAAACTATATAGTTTTCTTTTGGACAAATAGTTGCTGCTCATTAAGAACTAATTATTCTCATTGTAAGGAAACAAATATGGAAATGATGCCGATAATAACGATCCTGTATCTAGTGGCATACTTACTACTTTATTATTAACATTATTGTTAACATTTTTAGTACAGCATTATTATATTCTATGAAAGCTACATTTAATTTAACTATATGTCTAACCCTCTTATTTATTAGTTTAATTACATGTCTACTTATAAGTTACTATTAATGTTGAATAACCATTGTAAAAAATGGAAATAAATGTTTTGATTTGATTTTGATTTGATTGTAATACAGGACTGCTTATGAGTGGCAGATGAAAGTTATGAAGAGAATGCAGAGGAAAAATGAAGAGTAGAATCATCGGCATAGGGATAGAGAAGAGAGGAAGATGGGGACCGAAGAAGATAATTGATGAAAAGAAGGATATAAAT
>JAXCGZ010005840.1:7500-10000 GCA_037179515.1 Halocaridina rubra
TCTTGGTTTTGTATCCATTTGAAGCATTATTTGTATGAACTCATGTAATGTCTGACGCCTTGGCGCAATAAATTAATAAAATAAAATAAAATAAAATAATCTCTCTCTCTCTCTCTCTCTCTTTTTCTCTCACTCTCACTCTCTTATTTAGCAGTCTTGAATAGTTATATGTGCTTGTCAGTTATAGTTGTATATTATTCTCAAGTTTTATATATCTTTCTAGCTCTCAGTTCCTATATCTTTCTTTACCACTCTTTAATTTCTTTATTTATTAATATCCTTACCTATATATCTGTCTATTCATCCACCTAACATCCATCAGTGCATTTGCCTATCCTTTTACCCATCTACATTTACTCTCTACCTATCTCTCTGTCTACCTGCCCACATTTTCGACTTATCAACATAAGTGTGTTTTATGATTTAGCCAATTAATTTACATAATCCTCTCATTTCAAATACAGATCTCTATTGATTTTTTCAGTCTAATTATCGATATATCCATTTCTTAGCTCGGTTTGTAACACCATTTAAATATCTATCATTATATTTCCTCTCACAGTTATATATTTGACCTTCTTTTTATTATGTCATGGAAAGGGCGGATCCACTCTGTTCGTAGGGATGAGTTTGGCATCGAGGCTTCCCTTAATATCCCCAGGTGAGACACTTAAGGAAGCTTTGCAACACTCATGTGATACGGATTAAAAGAAACTTTAAAATCCAACTGTATGCTGCAAACTTCATTAAACATACCAATTGTTCACATAAAAAAAAAAATGAATTCAGTGCTGAGACATAGATAATACTTTGTGTGTGGTAAAATAAGTTACTAATTTAGAATGCAAATTGTCCCACCATGAAAATTAAATAAATGACTTTAAAATTTTTGGACGTGAAAGTAATTTTGGAATGCTTCGTTGGTCTTGAAAAATTATAAATTGTTGGCTCATGTGCAGTGTAGTAGCTGAATTAATGCTGAAAATTTTAGTTGACGCTTTTATGATGGCAAAAGATGCTGTGAATGGTTTCTTTACCGACAATAAAGAAGGAAAGTGGATACTGATGCTGATAGAAAGTATTAAGGAATTAAAAATAACACTGCAAAATATAAATTACATTAACGGAATACTGATAATGACAAATATTACTTTGTAAATTGAAATGCTAATTTATATAAGCACTCCTAGAAAAAAAAAAAAACAAGTAAACAGTTATGTGGCTTCAACAAAGTATGGGAAAACAAAGAAAAAAACGGAAATAATAACAGACAATATAACTTCAAAGGTTACTGCATAGGTTAAGAAATGTGTTTTTTACAAAATGAAAAAAATTACCTCATGAAAATTTTAATGATATTATTCTTCTTCTACTTCTTCTTCGTCTACATCTTTTCCCACTTTTATGTGGGATCGATGTTTCTGGCCATTTTTCTCCATTTGTTAATGATACTATTGTTATTAGAATTAAATGGTCATATCGATAAACTTGTTTTTCTCTTTCAATCTGAAGTGATAAACGACGCAAGATAGAGTTTTCGATTTACGATCTTTTCATCACAATAAAATAAGGGGAAATATGTTCCTCTAATATGAACTCAAATTGAAAAAAAATGCAAACTAATAAAAGAACTTCTGGTAGATCTAAGCCTGTAAAAACAAATCCAAACACAGCAATATTTAATGAGATGAGGAGTGAGCATGTAAACTGCCAACAAAATAAAAAACGAAAATTTGAACAGCAAAGAACATATTTTCATTATTTGGTTCTTTGAAATATCATCAAGAAATTAACAAAAAAAATCCCTAAAAGTTAAGGACAGTCTTTGAAGACGCCAACCAGTTGAGAATTAGAACAGCAAAAATCATATTTTCAGTATTCTGTTCCTTGAAACGGTATCATGAAATAAAAAGATTTCGTTCCAATAAGTTGAGGACATTCTTTGAAGAAGACATTCTTGTTGGAGCAAGAGAAATTCTTTTCAATCAACGTCATTCTACAATAAATGCTTTTCATTTCATTGTAACCTGCTCTACAAAAGCAATAAAGCATCTTTACAGAGAATCAAATTTTTAAACAAACACTTTGCCCTGACCGTATTAAATATTGTTGTGTATTCAATCATGATTGAAAAATAACTGGAGCGTATTGGCTTGAAATATTGGGTAACATAATTATACTATAAAGCTTTATATATATATATATATATATATATATATATATATATATATATATATATATATATATATATATATATATATATATATATATATATATATATATATATATATATATATATATATATATATATATATATATATATATTTATATATATATATATATATATATATATATATATATATATATATATATATACATACATATATATATATATATATATATATATATATATATATATATATATATATATATATATATATATATATATATATATATATATATATATATATATATATATATATATATATATATATATGGT
>JAXCGZ010005840.1:35000-40000 GCA_037179515.1 Halocaridina rubra
TATAAGCACAATACAACGCAAGAAGTTACACTGCACCAATAAAAGAACAATGGCTTTCGTTTGTAGACACTTACATTCTTGACCACCATCAAAATAAGTGTGTGCACCGTTTAATGTGTCGAAAATAGTCCCCATGTATGTGGGTGAACACACAAGTTTGGGCTGGGGGATGAGGACTGGATGCTCTTCCCAGCGTCGCACGTTGGGTCAGGTCCTTGTTAGTCACTTCTCGACCCATGAGGTCTACAACTGAGCTACCGCGCACATTTTTCATCAATATAAGTCATGTTCACTATTAGGCTTTCATCGTGGTCAGGTTTTGTACACTATAAACTCATTTATTTTTAAAAAGATTTTATCATGATGCATCCTTTACAAACAGTGACTTTTATGTTGTAGATGAATGATGACACAATAGTTATTCTGCATATCATAAGTTCAATGCTGTAAATGAATAAGGGGGTTCATTTCATAACTAATTCTTCCTTTTCACTCACCATAAGTTTATTAACAATATTAGAGTAAAGTGTAATAAGCAAGGATGGGAAAGGGAGAGGGTGATGCTTCTTATTTAAGCATTCTAGATCCATGTTGTACCATCCTTGAAGAAAGAGATAATAGAAGGAAGAGAATGGAAAGTGAAATTGAAATAAAACAATTATCAGTGATGTGTAATAGTGGCACCAGATCTGGATCTAGGGTCCAAAGACTGAATGTAACCCCATTAACATAGTAACAAGTAAGCTCTCTACACAGTGACTAAGAAAGGTCAATGAAGACTTTTTCCTTTAATTAATATAATAGCCTTGAAGGACGTCGTTGTACATCATATGAGATTAAAAAGGTGAATCTCAGATATAATGAAGTTTTGATTGAATTACCTTTCACACCTGACACTAATCCTGTACTGACTTCATTTGATTGCTTTTTGCATTAATATGTACAAATAAAGATATATAAACAATATTATTAAGAAGTTTCGTCGCTATTATGTATTCATCTAAAAACTGAAGGTATTGTACTGAACACATTTACGTTACACAACCTGAGAATTTCTTGTTTATATATATATATATATATATATATATATATATATATATATATATATATATATATATATATATATATGTATGAATGATAGGAGGATGGATGTGAGGGAAGCAAGTGAGAGTGCTAGGTATAGGAATGAGTGGTGAGCGATTGTGAAGCAGCTATGATGGGCATCTGCTGTTACCACGGGGCTGCATCTTACAGAGGTAGCCCTGTAGTAGGGGCAGTAGGGGAGTTGGCATTTATAAAGCGACGCAGGTTTTGGAAGAGATGGGAGGATGGGTTGTGGTACTCCAGCAGTGCCATCTGAACGGTCGCTAGCTCCCTCGCCATTGCCTGTAGAGCAAAGTTATCCCCTTATTGTTTCTTTTTTTATGTTGGCTACCCTCCTATTGGGGGAGACAGCCAAGGTAAATAGATAGAATAAAACACTGAACTGTTAACATACAGTCTAAAATGGTAGAAAAAGTCCAATAAAGAAAGCAACGAAAATATATTTGAAGTAGTTACTAATTTCGTGACTTTAACTGGCCACCTTCTCAAAGTAATCTGGAGCTGAGGTCACAAAATTTATAAGTACTTCAAATATATTTTCGTAGTATTTTTAAAAGGCTTTTCCTACCACACACACATATGCACACACATACACACACACACACACACACACACACACACACACACACACACACACACACACACACACACACACACACACACACACACACACACACACACACACACACACATATATAATATATATATATATATATATATATATATATTATATATATATATATATTATATATATATATATATATGTATATGTATACATATATATATATATATATATATATATATATATATATATATATATATATATATATATATATATATATATTCATTTATAAGAATCTCCTCTTATATTTATACCTAAAATATGTTAAAGTGAATGATAATGAGCATATACAAAAGATGCATAAAGCAGTTTTGTAAGATGTTTTAAGATAACTTCTATTTCCTTCTTTAGTTTTTATATGTTAAAATTAGTACTTATTTTGATGGGGGTGGACCACATGCAGTTGTATAAAGGGTAAGACAGGATTCCCTATCCTATTGCTCTGTGCCTGAGCGAACCCGCATTAGTAAAGTATGTCACTTCTCAACTCGCACTTGCTACCACTACAAACTACTAATTGCTAATTTGCTTTAATCCATAATACTAAATTTATGTAGTACTCCTTGTAATTAAATCATTCTGGGGCTACTGTATCCCATGTAAGAATTCACGCACACACAGATACACCTACACGCAAACTTACACATACCTAACTTCATTCAGAAATAAGCATTTGAAAAAACTTAGCACAAAAATGATATCTTTGATCATTTCATAGGTTTTCTCTTCCTTGCATGGAAAAGGCTCAGAGAGTCCATTACAATATTTGAGTGGTCAGTAGTGGAAAATTATTTTTTCACTCACCACGGAGAGAGAGAGAGAGAGAGAGAGAGAGAGAGAGAGAGAGAGAGAGAGAGAGAGAGAGAGAGAGAGAGAGAGAGAGAGAGAGAGAGAGAGAGAGAGAGAGAGAGAGAGAAATAATTAATCATACCTGTACTTAGCTACATGCACGTGGATATGCATACGATGCATACACTCTGATAAATTCATTTTAAAATCGTATAAACTTCATAATATCAAGAGCGCCCAAAGCATCCCAAGAACATAAACTTATTATATCCCTGATCAGGTTTCATAATGGCGAGGCTGGCATAGTGCCAATACTAATAGAGAGAAGTTGCTGCAGGTACCAAGAACATGAACCAACCAGAGAACTTAAAATATGAAAGGAAAATATTATAAAAAAGAAAAGTAAGAAAAAGTAAAAAAAAAGAAATAATAATAATAATTGGTTACGGGAGTAAAAATGAAAATATAAAGAGGGTCCAGCATGGTAAAAAAAAATAATACAAAGTGCTTCTTGTGTCCACTATTGGTCACTTTATATATGAACAAAATCATGATCAAAGTACTTGGAGACAGGAAAGTTTGAGTTGAGTTGGAAAAAATCAGAAGCAGGAAGATCAGTCATTGTAATTCTAACAGGTACTGTATCTCAAACTAGAAGAGATGTTGTAGCGGACAGACATATGACAAACTAGGGAGAATATAAAGTGTATGAACTTCAGAAGGTACTAGAAAAAATCTAGATGATTTTAAGTATGGAATCGTAAGAGCAGCTGAAGTACTTTTAATATCTGAATGTGCTAATAGTGAGAAACAGGACAGACTAAAAAAGAAAAAATATTTGTTTCAGAAAAAAATATTTGCCATGGTGAAGAATGCATTCGGTAGACTTCAGAAATAAAATAGTCTTGGAGTGGAAGTTGAGGCTGCTTGTTTAATTGGGACACCAGTCGCTCTGTTTGCTGCAAGTTAAGAGGGGGGAGATAAAGGAAGGGTGCTGGCTGATGTAATAAAGTGTTTGAGGGAAAACTGCTATGTGAGACTGTTATTCAGTTTTTTATCCAGTTTTACAGCACGGACGCCCTCTTTCTATTAAAGGCTGGAACGGTGCCTTCTCGCAAAGAAGACAGAATCAAGAATGCAAATATTAAAGAGATGTCTGAACTGATTATCACTATAATGGACACCATTAGAGATAACAAGAGAATGAATAAGGAGAGGTAACGTCATACATTTACATGGTAAAGTAGAAGTTCCAGACCCGACTAAGTAAAGCATTTAAAGAACCCAATAACAGCTGCAGTTGTAGAGAGAGAGCAGAGTCACCGAGTGACATATGACTGAACGAAACACAGTCGCCAATATTTGGATCCAGCCAGACAGGTGCCAGGTGAAGATTTTGAATGAGTACTTCGCTAACGGATATATGGCTGAACCAAAATTTTGTGCTAAGTTTTAGTTTTTAGTTCCTTTCACTTATATTCACTTTGGCACTGTCGTTATATATCTTGTGTATCATGATCATGTCTTTCAGCTTTCCCAGTAAGGAGTTGACACAGCGGATCAATCGTCTCAATATCGCCCTATCACCTGTGTCCTCCTCTGTCACACCACACCTTCATGTCCTCCCTCACCACATCAATAAATATCCGCTGTGACTTACGCTTCCCCCTTCTGCCTGGCAGCTACATCCTCAGCAGTCTTCTCAATATATACTCCTAATCCCTCCTTAGAGCATACCCTAACCATCTCAATCTCGCTTTATTCACTATGTCCCTCTGGTATACTCATTCATTATCCTGTCCTTCTTCATCTCTGCCACCTCCAGCACTGCCACCTGCCTTTTTTGTGAATGGGACTGTTTCTAAGCAATAAAGCATTGCGAATCTAACTATGATCCTGTAGATTTTACTCTCTGCTCTTGCAGGTACCCTTTTATCACATATAGCTCCTGTCACTATGCTCCACCCACTCCATTCTGCCTGCACTCTCTTCTTCACCTTTCCGCCACATTCTCCGTTCCATTGAACAGTTAACCCCAAATATTTAAACTCATTCACCTTTGCCACCTCTACGTCTTGCAACCTCACCACACACACTCATGTACTCTGTCTTGCTCCTCCTAACTTTCATTCCCATTCTCTCCTGTGCATACTTCCTCCTCTGCAAGCTCCCCTCAACCTGATCCATTGTAGAAGGTCTAAAATTGAGTCTCTTCAAGTTATGATAAAACTTTTTGAAATGTTCAGCTTTCTATCGAATTAAGTCCGTAGATATTTAAGCTTTCATAGAAAAAAAAATATATTGCTAATAGAAAGTTATCATGATATGGAGATAGAATTTGAACATTATTTGATTAGTTCTGATTATTCTTTCTTATCTTTTTGCGAGCTCTAGCCAATGCCTTATTCCACACATTATGTATTCACTATTTGAGTATATTGCAGACTTGATGGGGAAAAATCATTAAAGTTTTAATCTTGAGCTT
>JAXCGZ010005840.1:45000-47500 GCA_037179515.1 Halocaridina rubra
GAAGGAAGACTTAACATCGAATTGTCCTGGACAGACCTATTTAAGTTTAAAAAACCTTAAGTTGTAGTATCGCAACGAGCGGCTGGTGCCATGAGCCAACCTACTACTGGATTTACTTCCTTCTATTTAAATCCTTGACGGTACTGTACAGACTCCATGCCAATGATTTTTATTTATTCAGAAAATTGTTGGAAATCTAAAAGCTTTTTTTATATCTGCTCTTACTTATTGTAGTCATATCTGATTCTCGAACCTTTCCTTACTTAACTCCTTTACTGTTTTGTATTTTAATAAACCTTCAGTCACATTAGTGGCCTTGTGATAGAACGCAGTAAATAGACACAATAAATAATGAGAAGGGAAGTGAATTTGTGCGTATCCAATCAAGTACCAAATTTGACTCTTAAGCAAAATAGAATTCTCTATAAAAGCAGACACGGACAGCAGGAGTTTCCTTTCTTCATCTCCCTTCATGGACAAACTTCCTAATTGGGTTGTCCAATCAGAGGAACATCTGTAGCAAACAGGACATTTGTATTTCAGTGGAAACAGTAATTGCATTGGTGTCTGTGTTTGACTTTATGATGGAGAGTTAAGGTCTATTGCATCATAGTGTTCCCCTTTATTTTCTAATCTCACTATTGGGTGAGTAAATCAGCTCACTATGGCATAGCTTCCAAATCAAGCTAAATGGATAGATTGTGATAGCTTCCAAATCAAGTTAAATGGATAGATTGTGATCAGGAAGGGTATACGATAGTAAAAACTTTCGCCAAAATTAACACTTAGCCTCCATGATGCTAGTACAAAAATTAAGCATCTTATATAAGCATAAGAAGGGTTTCAAATAAATTTAGAGCTAGAGAGACATCAAACTATATATCAGAATCTTCATATATTTTAAACTGATGATATCACATCTCCCTTTTGTGAAGCATATTCATATAATTATATTAAAAGTTTCTTCTTTTCAAACAATAGTAAGTATAATACGATATTTATATAATTAACCATACGATTATTTTAATTTTTCACAAGTATATATATTTCCCAAATGTTTATCATCACAATAAATTTTTTTAATTTGCTAAAATGTACTCGTGGTATGAAGGGAATGAATTTATAAATTGAAAAGAAAATAATATACTTATTTGTATATACAAATAAATAAGTAAATAAATATATGAATTAAAGAATAAATAATTGCATTAATAAATATGTGAAAGTACTTGTAAGTATAAAAAAAAAACGGAGTGTTACTCTTAGCATAGAAACTATATATAACTCTTACCTTTGCCGACTGACAGTACCCTTTCCGTGATGACTTTCAATGTGATTACAATAAAAAAAAATCTGACTCGTCGTGTGTTATCGGCATTTGGTTAATATTATCGAGACTTTTATTTTGAATAAATGTCACTCTACTCTCAAGGAGAGTCTTCTGTCTTTCACTGTCTTGTACCATCACCCTACCTCTAAATCAAGAGACGGGATCGAAATTCAGGACGCGGTCAGGAAAGTTCTCATCTTAATAAAAAAAAAAAAAAAAAAACAGGGGGTTCACTACGCACTACTTTTCAGTCTTCAAAATATGACCTCTTCGATGTACTCACCCTACTTCTGACTCACACAGTATCCCTGATAAGTCAGCAATTATAAAGTTCTTCCTAAACTTATATTAGGGAGAGAGGATGGGTAGTTATGTGTATATGAAAACCCGAACTCGTAACTCTAACTGCTCTTCCAATGACTCCACGAATCTATTAAATTGTCAGGAACCACCTGACGAAGAAATCCATTACAGTCTCTTTTTTTTTTTTTTTTTCTCCAGAGGGAATCTGGCGAATTAAATTTTGTTCAGCAGCTTCAAAAAAAGAACGCGAGGTCAAACCCACTTCTCTGGTGAAAAGAAAAGTTTTTACGTCTTTGGGGATGTGGAGAGGATCGTAGTAGCATCTACCAGGTCCTAACCTCTGCCACCTCAGGATATAGAGTGAGAATTCATCGGAAATGGGAGTCAGTCTGAAATTATTCACACTGTACTTCAGGTGCACGTGTAGAGTTCGTGATAGCATATCTCGTAATCTACACCTAGCCAAAACAAAAAATAAAATAGGTGCACATGTAGTGTTCATGATAGCATATCTCGTATTCTACACCTAGCCAAAAAAAAATAAAATAGGTGCACATGTAGAGTTCGTGATAGCATATCTCGTAATCTACACCTAGCCAAAATAAAAATAGATAAATAAAATAGGTGCACATGTAGAGTTCGTGATAGCATATCTCGTAATCTACACCTAGCCAAAATAAAAATAGATAAATAAAATAGGTGCACATGTAGAGTTCGTGATAGCATATCTCGTAATCTACACCTAGCCAAAATAAAAATAAATAAATAAAATAGGTGCACATGTAGAGTTCGTGATAGCATATCTCGTAATCTACACCAAGCCAAAGAAATAAAATAAAATAGAAGCCTATGTAGGAGTCGAACACA
>JAXCGZ010005840.1:52500-60000 GCA_037179515.1 Halocaridina rubra
CACACACACACACACACACACACACACACACACACACACAATTCAAAAAGGGAAGGAGGGATACGGCTCTGAACTATAGACCAGTTTCCTTGACCAGCATAGTTTGCAAAGTTATGGAGAAACTACTAAGGAAACATATCTCTCTTCACTTGGAATCCTTCAACTTTTTGTCAGTGAGGCAACATGGCTTCAGAGAAGGTAGATCAACAGTAACAAACTTATTAGAATTTTATGATGAGGTAAGTCAAATCTTACAGGAAAGAGAGGGCTGGGCAGATTGCATATTCCTAGACTTCCAGAAAGCGTTTGACACTGTTCCACATGGGAGACTTATTAGGAAGCTGCAATCAATGGCTAGAATAGGTGGAAATGTCTTGGAATGGATAAAAACTTACTTAGAAGGAAGGGAACAGAGGGTTAGAGTAAGACACTCAGTGTCTGAATGGAGAAGAGTTAGTAGTTGAGTTCCACAGGGTTCAGTTTTAGGGCCACTTTTGTTCCTTGTATATGTAAATGACCTACCAGAGTCTGTAAATTCATTCATGAATATGTTTGCAGATGATGCAAAGATTGTGAAGAAAGTAAAAAACGAGAACAATGGTAGAGAACTTCAGGAGGATCTAAATAATCTGCATGAGTGGTCAGAAAAGTGGCTAATGAAATTCAATACCTCAAAATGTAAGGTAATGAGAATGGGTACAAGTGCAAGAAGGCCCAAGCTTGACTACTCGGTGGCTGGAGTACAACTTCAAGAGACAGAAAATGAGAGAGATCTAGGAGTAAACATACTGGCAGATTTGTCTCCAGAAATACATATAAATGGCGTAGTAAGGGCAGCATATGCATTCTTATCAAATGTAAGGGTAGCCTTCAGGCACATGGACAAGGAAATGTTCAGAAATATTTATGTAACCTATGTGAGGCCAAAACTCGAATATGCAGCCCCCTTTTGGAATCAGCACTTGAAAAAGCACATAGCTAAGCTTGAAAAAGTTCAAAGACATGCCATGAAACTGGTGCCAGAAATACGCAATCTCGGTTATGATGAGAGGCTGAGGGAATTAGACTTGCCATCACTCGAAGCTAGAAGAGTAAGGGGGGATATGGTGACAGTCTTTAAACTCCTTCATGGTTATGATAGAGTGGATAGGGATCGATATTTCGATATGGCTGGCTCTAGAACTAGAGGTCATAGTTTGAAGCTTCGTAAGAAAACTTCTTTGCAGGATGTAAGGAAATACTTTTTCAGTGTAAGAGTAGTTGATAATTGGAATTGGCTAAGCGAGGAGGTAGTTAATGCTATCTCAATCCATAGTTTTAAGGACAGGTACGATAAGTATCACTAAGTCTAAAATGGAACCGATCAGGAGACGGGAAGATACGAGCTTTGGGCTCTTTCCCGTAAACACAATTAGGTAATCACAATTAGGTAATCACACTGTCGTATGACTTCCTGAGCGGAAACGGTTGGTCGAGGGCACGGATATTTTATTACAATGTTTGTAGAAAGTGCCAAGGAAATATATGACCGGAACCGTGAGACTTATGGACCTGGCATCGAGAAGGGCGAGAAAGGACAGGAAGTTAGCCATTTCCTAAACCACAAGAAAACATAAACTTGTGTTTCGTACGCAGGAACCTGCCCAGGAGAAATGCCCAATAACTCCTCCCCGGAAGTAGGTGGGATTCCACTTTGAACCTGGCGCTGATTAGCTAGGACTAGATCTGACTGATTTCATTGGAGAATTGGATGTTAAGCCACGCCCTGCCCTGGGGGTATTTAAAGAGCCACCCAGGGCAGAGACAGTTAGTTAGAAATTACCAGGGGCACGAATAGATCCTAGATTGTGATAGTCATAGGGTGGGGGCCATTTGAGGCACAGGGGCATTGAGGCGTCGGATGTGTTGTACTCTAGAATAAATATAAGTAAAGGATTCACTGCGTGTCCATTCTTACCTTGTACCCATCAGGTACAAATGTTCATTGCCTTGTAACCACGCTACCATAATTATAAACATATCTACGTAGGAGGAAAAGCCCTACGGCAGTGGTGTCATTAGAAGGGGATAATCATAAAAGCCCTACGTCAGTGGCGGCATACTGTGGAAGAGCTATAACCCCCACGTCAGTGATGACCAGCGGTGAGATCACCCAGTCATCTTACAAAGTGTGAGTTCAAGTGGAAGTCCAAAACTCATACGTCAGTGGTGGCAGTGCGGTACGATCTTCACGAGAGAAAAAAAACATACGAAGAGACAGGTGAATGCCAGTGCAGACCCGTGAAAAGAAAATAAGAATGGCAAAAGCAGAAATCCAACATCTCCCAATTCAAGAAATGAGTGACGAGGCCAAACACCGGAGAATTCTCGAACTGGAGGAGCAAGTGCGGCGCCTACAAGCACGCGCCGACGCCGCTCCGTCGAGAAGGAACTTGGCCGACGCCGACGCCTCAAACATCGACGAACAGCCTGCCGCTCCGAACCCCGTGGTGACACCGGGAACGCAGCCGGCCAAGCCCCCACCCTGTGCCCTGGTTGTAAAGACGCCTCGAGTCAAGAATTCATTTTTATACCTCGACGGCGCGAATATAAAAGACCGCGAATGTCCGTCCATAATTCCCGCGACCGACTTCCTGAAATACTTGGGTCTGCGGATGAGAAGTGACGAGTGGTCAAATAGAGAATGTTATAAAACTTTGAAGGAACTATTTCTGAGATATTTCTTAGTAAGCCGAAGTGTGACCGGAGCATTGAGTGAAAATGCCCATTACAAGAGGTATAAGTTGCCGGATCCGACCAAGAGGACGGCGATTCGACGATTTTACGCGAAGAGAAGAAGGAGAACCCTCTCCTTCCTTGCCTTCTGCCATGAAGCTCTCCAGGACAACCTCCTTAAAATAAGCTAAGTACTTGTGATCTGTATCCAGTGAGTAATGGGACAATTAGTAAAAGAAATTGAGGTCGGTGGACGCCGCCATTTTGTCTTGTAGTTATGCTTTGACTCAGCCAACCCGCTTATAAGGGGTGTGGCGCTTAATAAGTTGATAAAAGTAGAATTTCTGTACCCATTACTAACATGGATAATTTGTACTAATAGCTATAAGCAGTAATAAACTCCGTTTTTGTTATAATTTGAGTAATATAAAAAAAAAAAAAAAAAAAAATTTGCGTTGGAAGTGCGTTCCATTTATTTGTATTAATGCTTAGATTGAATTTTAAGAACGCGAATGTATCGATTTTTAATTGACAAATTTAATGCACGTGAAATCACTATTACAGTCTATTAATTTCTAAAGCGTAACAATTATAGTGAGGGATATACGTGCATCTGCTTTTGAGAGTTTCATAAACCACGTGTGGTTTTCGAGGAAGGAATGCGGAAGTGACCGTTCGATCTCCCAACCTCGTTATTGTGAATCTGTAGTAATTGTACTGAGCTTTGATATTTTAAAGTACGTGTAAAATCATTGTTATATTAATTTCTTAAAGCGTAAGAAATCGAGTGTTACGATTGCGCCTGTTTTTAAGTTTTTTTCTTTTTTTTTCTTTGTTTTTATCCGCGGGAGTAATGTTTTAACGAGAGAAAGACATAAACGACAGATCGTTCTTTTTGTGTTAGGATGAAGGGATTAACATTACGATACGTGTGTGGCAAGTTCTTTTTGAAGAATAAGAAATTTTCGTGATATTAGTTAGAGATGAGTTTTTTTATTTCACGCTATGCAGGTGAAAGTAAGAGTAAATTAGAGTAGTTTGTGCTGTCCTAGAATAGGGAAGGTTTTTTCAGTGTCACCCAAACGTAGCTTCAAGGGAGTAGAATGTTTGTTTGTTCGTTAGAATGGGACTTAGGACTGGTGAGAAAGTCTGTGACCGCACGGCTCAGCCGAGATTTCACCTTTACTCTTCTTCAGAGAGACCGGGGAAGGAAAACCAACGTTGTAAATAAAAGGGATTTTCACAGACAGAAAGGAGATGACTGACTTGAAAGTGATATAGCGAATGTGATAGCGAGTGAGTATGAATGACTGGGGGTATAATGGGAGGGTTGCTCTAGGGGGTGAAATCGCGGAAAGCACCGTTAGGAAGCATGATTGGGGAGTCTGCGAGGATCGTTCCCCTGCTCCGCCAGGTCCTTCTGCATGCCATATCAGAGTGTATTTATGGGAGGTGATGCGCTGTTGCAATATCTAGTGAGGGATATGGATGAGAAGGTAATTCTCCACCTGCCCAGATATGGTTGAAATGCCGAGTTTGTTTTATTTTTTGTTTTGTCCCCTACTCCGCCATTGAGATTATTATTCGATTTCCGAGAGATTCCAAGATAGATGTTACGTGATAAAGGACGTGAATCTATGAATGATTCTTTATTTTCTTTGCTAGCTGCAGTATATACATTATTTGTCTGAAGAGATATGTTAGATTGATAAAGTAAAACTTTGCGAGTTTTAGCCATGATAATGTTTTATCAAAATTATTTCGGCTTGGTCATAAAGAAAGAGTGAGAGCTGACACGAAATGACAACAAGAATGTTACACAGCTGTATCCCGTATTTGAGAGAGCAGATATAAGTCAAATTCGAGATAGTAAAAGAAGATATATATTTTATGTTTGAATTGTTTATGTACAACTCCGTACGAGATTTTGAAGTTTAAGCAAAATGCATTCCTTACTGTTGATAATGAAATATACTTTTTGTTTTTATTATTGCATACACAGAGATAGACTTTTTATATTCTTAGATACCCGTTTTTGTTATAGTTCTTTTTGTATTGAAGAAATCTTTAAAATCTTACTTAAAGGATTCTGAAAAGATTATCCAGAGATAACCATGGTTAATCCCTAGCATTTTCATGAATTTTAGATTACAATCGGGCTAATTAAAGATAATTGAGATTATTAGAGATTATTTGCTGAGTTTTAAAGTTAAAATTAATGACACTTAAGTCCTTTTTAAGAAGTTGTTAAGAGAAGGATATTTGTACTTTTGTTGATAGTAGTAGGGATACTGTCACATATGATTTTAGTTTTTTTGTTTTAATTTCATCAGCGATTTATAGCATGAAAAGAGAGAGATTGGCATTATAGACAAGGATGTGTATGCTGTTACAGTAATGTCCTTATCAAGATTAAACAGAGAGGAATGGATTTATGCTTCGACAGTTTTGCAGTTGTACACTAAGTTTTTTTTTGCTTTCGTTTTTTTAATCAGGAATGAGAATAGCCGCTGACAATAAACATAAGACTCTATCGATAGTCATTGCTAACGTTGTTCACGTTCATTTGTTTATTTATTATTATTAGAGATACTCTGCGACACTTTTTTACTTTCAGTACAAGTTAAAAGGACAGAGGCCTCTCCTGCTGCTAACAGAGCGTTGCCGTCTTTGATTTTTTCTTTTTGTTTTTATTCCAGCGAAGCTAGGCGATAATTGTGCCTACATTTTATTTCAGTTGATAGATTGTTGCATGCTGTTATTGCATAAATACTGATAAGATATCGGTAATACCGCCATTTGCCTAAAATATTTTTGCCACATGTCGCAACTGTTTAGAGAATAGATAGAACTCCCATTGACAAATTGTGGAGCCAGCAAGTTGCCACTTATGCTATATATATATACATTGATTATGACAGCAGGAATTTGAAATATTAAAGGAGACTGTGTTAGAATAAGCATCACTATGAAATATAAGTATAGAACTCTGTTCTTACTTCTGAATGCCAGTCTCCATTGTATATATATTGATATTTTTGATTTAGTATATTTATTTTTATTGTTTATTATTCTTATTTTTAGATCATGATTATTAGTAATGTTATTATGTTGACTGATATTGTTGCTATCTCTCAATGGCCTGTTGCTAATTATTATTTTTGAAATGAAATCAGCAGTAACTTGATGATTTGTATCTTTTATCTGAATTCATACTTGATGTTACTGTAGCCACCGCTAATAAGAATGTTTCTTTAGTGGCTTTTCTCAGTATTCAGTGATTATTCTTTTTGACATTTATAGTAGAGTAATGCTATGTAGCAGTTGCTAAGTCCTAAGTATCTTGGAATAATAATCTAGTTGTGTAGACACATACCTTCCATTACCACCCTATTCCTAGGCAGCCCCGACCTGCAAGTTCTAAAAGTCTTTAGATTTTGTCCGTCAGACAAGTCCCTAATGCCCATTGAATAGAGATTGCAATCACTTGCAGCTGCAGGGGAGGCAAAGTATAGCCTCCGAGTACCAACGTATGGCCATTGTTGGTACCCAGAAGTCATAGGGAACCCTTCTTGTAACTGTAGTAGTGACATAGGTTCAAACTTTCATCCTGAGATCTACTTCGAAGGTACGTGCGAGGGCCGTAAAGGAAGAGAACCGCTGTGACGTTGCAGGTCTCCTGCGTGGGAGGTCTTAGTCAAGATCGGCCGAGGGCAGGACGAGAAAGCCGGGCTGGAAGGATTCGCGGGATGGGGCCCAGTCCTTGTCCTTTTTGCTCTGCCTAACCAAGAAACAGAGATATGGCAACAAACCTGGGCCTGCAGCAAGGACGGCGGGGGATGTGAAAGCGTAAGAATCCCCGAGAGAAACCGGGGAATCGCACCTAGCAAGAATTCATGAGCAAAGGACAGAGAGAGTAAAAGTCGTCCTAGCCAGAGAAAACGGAAGTCGTCCTAGACAGAGAAAGTAAAAGTCGTCCTAGACAGAGAAAACGGAAGTCGTCCTAGACAGAGAGAACGAAAGTCGTCCTAGACAGAGAAAGTAAAAGTCGTCCTAGACAGAGGAAAGTAAAAGTCGTCCTAGACAGAGAAAACGGAAGTCGTCCTAGACAGAGAGAGTAAAAGTCGTCCTAGACAGAGAAAACGGAAGTCGTCCTAGACAGAGAAAGTAAAAGTCGTCCTATCCATTGGTCTCTGAAGAGTAATATAATATGAACGTAAAACATGTTTTGTTTCAGGAGTAGTTTTTAAGGCTTAATTTTAAGACAAATCAATGCCCCTAATAATGATAGGAATAGAACTTATGACGGTAGGGTCTCTTATAGAAATTACTGTTGATGTTATAGTCTATTGCATTTTACCTGTTTATACATGCTAATACTCTACTTAATTGTTTGCTAATGTTCTAAATGAGCCATAATCCTACTGTAATTAACTCAATTTTGTCTTTTAAAGAAACGAGAGAAGTAGATGAATTAATGTTTTGATTTAAACTGACCTTTTGATCTTAATTAATGTTTAATATTAGTTTCACACTGGAATTATGTTGTTTAAATATAAGAATATGTTTGTATTTCAGATTTCCAACAATGAAATAGCCCCTGCATGCTCTAGTTGTCTGTAAAAGTACTCTATATATGTTATGTTTGTGTAATTTGTATAGGAATTCTTAGAAAACAGCTTAAATAATTCGGCCCCATTTCTATTGTAAACTAATGTTAGCTAGGATATGTCCAAGAGCTCCCGGAAAATTAGCCCATGCTTCGACTGAAATAAGAGATATTTC
>JAXCGZ010005840.1:65000-67500 GCA_037179515.1 Halocaridina rubra
ATGAGTGGTCAGAAAAGTGGCTAATGAAATTCAATACTTCAAAATGTAAGGTAATGAGAATGGGTACAAGTGCAAGAAGGCCCAAGCTTGACTACTCGGTGGCTGGAGTACAACTTCAAGAGACAGAAAATGAGAGAGATCTAGGAGTAAACATACTGGCAGATTTGTCTCCAGAAATACATATAAATGGCATAGTAAGGGCAGCATATGCATTCTTATCAAATGTAAGGGTAGCCTTCAGACACATGGACAAGGAAATGTTCAGAAATATTTATGTAACCTATGTGAGGCCAAAACTCGAATATGCAGCCCCTTTTGGAATCCGCACTTGAAAAAGCACATAGCTAAGCTTGAAAAAGTTCAAAGACATGCCACGAAACTGGTGCCAGAAATACGCAGTCTCAGTTATGATGAGAGGCTGAGGGAATTAGACTTACCATCACTCGAAGCTAGAAGAGTGAGGGGGGATATGGTGACAGTCTTTAAATTCCTTCATGGTTATGATAGAGTGGATAGGGATCGATATTTTGATATGGCTGGCTCTAGAACTAGAGGTCATAGTTTGAAGCTTCGTAAGAAAACTTCTTCGCAGGATGTAAGGAAATACTTTTTCAGTGTAAGAGTAGTTGATAATTGGAATTGGCTAAGCGAGGAGGTAGTTAATGCTATCTCAATCCATAGTTTTAAGGACAGGTATGATAAGTATCACTAAGTATAAAATGGAACCGATGAGGAGACGGGAAGATACGAGCTTTGGGCTCTTTCCCGTAAACACAATTAGGTAATCACAATTAGGTAATCACACACACACACACACACACACACACACACAAGCAAACAAACAAACAAACAAACACACACACACACACACACACACACACACACACACACACACACACACACACACACATATATATATATATATATATATATATATATATATATATATATATATATATATATATATTTATATATATATACAAAGGCCACACTCCCCTGTATAAGGCATGGCCGAGTTAAAGCACACACCCATTATAATTCTAGCCTAATCTTTCCCATCAACACCTCTTCATATGTCTTGATTCTTCACGGAAGGAATATACGAAATGTTAAGAAGCCAAATCCCTTTTCTCCTCCATAAGTAAGAAGAAATTGCATAATAAGAGATTAAAAAGCATTAATATTGGGCTAAAGAAAGGTCATCTCCCCAATCAGATTAACACATGTCAAACCGGCTTGGTCACACAGGTACTGTGTGGAGATTTGTAGCTAGCGGATTGGTCGGTTCAGTGACTGCTTCTTTCCTTCGTATTCCAGACAGTAAGTTTCTCCTTCAATAGTTCCTAACTCTTATGACCTTTTATCCTTCAAAAAACTGATCTATCGTCATTTCAGGGCTTATGCTGCCATATGCTCTAGGTCTCCGTTTGAATGACTATTCTTCCAGTCAGTCCTTTTCTTTTTGTTTATCAGTCTCTTATATCTGCCTTGTCCCTATGCTGCTTCTTTTTATTTTTATCAATGATTTCTTGATACCCAAGCCCTATAAGGGCAATATGTTATGCCCGTCCCAGAGAACATACTTCGTAGATATGTTGAGGATTCAATTCTTGGTATTGCAACCGAATTAGAGAGAAAATAATTTTCAGAACTTCCATTAGACTAATCCCGTAGTAAGAGTGAATAAAACATTCCAGTTATAGAACTCGTGTTCACGAGACCTGCAAGTGAAAACTCGGTAATGAGGGATTCAGTGAACAAATCGTATAATTAGTTGTCTAACATTGGTAACATTTTTGCATTTCCTAAAAACCTATTCACAGTATTAAAAATATTTAACACTACATGACAAAAAAAAAGACATAAAATATGTGATTTAGCTTTGAGTAATTGATAAGCTTTCATTATTAAATACACTCAACATTTCCATGAATTTTAACAAAAAATGTCTGTTAATTTTTATACCTTTGTCAAAGACCACAACAGAAATTAAAATAAGGTGGAAAGATTAATAGTGTTCAAAGCATTGAATAAAAAAAAATAAAGAATGAAAAGATTAAAATAAGGACAAAATAATACCTGAACAATGAAAGAGCAAAATGTGATGACAGGAGGAGGAGGAGGAGGGGGAGGAGGTAAGGAGAGAGAGAGAGAGAGAGAGAGAGAGAGAGAGAGAGAGAGAGAGAGAGAGAGAGAGAGAGAAAGAGAGATAGAGAGAGAGAGAGAGAGAGAGAGAGAGAGAGAGAGAGAGAGAGAGAGAAGAGAGAGAGAGAGAGAGAGAGAGAGAGAGAGAGAGAGAGAGAGAGAGAGAGAGAGAGAGAGAGAGAGAGAGAGAGAGAGAGAGAGAGAGAGAGAGAGAGAGAGAGAGAGAGATGACTAGTAATATTTGAAGCTCTCTTAGAGGAACACGAGTACCTCTCTGTGGCTCCATAAACATGACAGTATTTCTGGGTTTATGTGGCGTGGGTTCCGAAGGGTACGAAAAAAGGAATACTAATTC
>JAXCGZ010005840.1:72500-75000 GCA_037179515.1 Halocaridina rubra
TTCTTTAGTTTCCTTTCTTTCCTCGAAAGTTTTCCCTCGTTATATTTTTTTCCAGTTACGTAAAAGTTCTTTGAAATTCTTAATTCTTCTTAAATATACTTACTTTTATTTTTTTTTTCTACTTTTAGTGCAACTAGTGTTATTCCTACCTCTTAGAATTAAATTATCTATGTTACCTATTTTTCAATTTAAATTTAGGTTTTAATTGTTTTCTACTATACTCAGTTTCAACATTTATTTTCTTTTCTGTTGAATCAGTATCATAAGGGTAGATTAAATGAGGTTTTTATTTTTTATCATTCTTTCTTTCCTGAAATTTTATATCTGATTTTTTTATCGACTAAATTTCTACTGTTGTGGTTTTCTAAATACCTCCTCAAGTAAGAATCATATTCCAGCAGAAGTTTCTCGGGTGGAATCTAATTCCAGCAACACAGATATTTTTTTCTTTAACTTTCTTTGTCGATACATTATCAGCCTTATTTCAACAGAGTAAAATATCTGGACGATTTTTTTTTTTTAATCATGTGCCAGTCATATAGTCATTTTGGAATGCATTACCAGAAGATTTAAACACAATAACTGGCATAACTTTATTTAAAAAGAAACTCAAACAGCATTTATTTACTAGGCAAAATCAAGTAGCTGTTGAATAATAATTAATACACTATTGGTGCATCATTATGTCCAGATTAAGATCAGGCTACTGTTTTGTTTTATTGCAAGATAAGTATGAGATTGCTATAGTGGAGCTTTTGTTAACTATTGCCATCATACTTTAAATTATGTGAAATGTATATTAAACTGCCTGCCAAGGAGCTCTTGCTTAGTAGGCTCGTGCCTCTGAATATAAAGTATATATTTATTCCTGCATATATACTAAATATTTGGCAATAAAATCAATGACTATGACTATTATTATCAAAGTCTGATACATATTGCTATGAATTACAAGTAGTTTGTGATGTGAATTACAAGTAGTTTGCAAAACTTCAGCCCCTTTCAAGAGCCTAATGTTAAAGTTATAACTCTTCGTTATCCAATTTTGTGAAATCTGGAGAATCAAACGACGAGAAATCACTAATTTTTCTTTATACCTGACATATTCAACCTTATCGGTGTTCGAGATTGTACAGATGTTGTACCACAATTGATTCTATATATCTAATGATGTATTAACTGAGCATGTTGAGTTGACAGGAGTTACCAATCACTCGAAAAGTCTACTGAACACATTTATTATCGAAATTGCTCTTGTGATGGGAAGATGAACCAAGGACCTTAGAGAATCCAACTTAGGACCTCTCTAAGAAAGATCTTTAAGTCTCAGGGAGTAAGGACACAAAAATAAAGCAAACTCTTGCCTAATCTAACCTAACCTTATTGAGATTCCTAAGGGTTGTAAAAGGAAGTCTCAAAATGGATTTTTGTTGGAGGAACTTTCGATGCATTGATAAAGATCAGCACTTTTTCTTGAGTACGTAAATTTATAAAACAATATAATTTGTTGACTCTATTTAATGTATAAATTAAGTAGTGCTAAACATAACTTTACTGATTAAAAGTTAAAACTCAAAAGACAAATATTAAAACCCATGAAAATAACAAACCCAGTTAGGAAATAGTAAAAATATGTGATATTAAGTTCTTAAGAAGAATAGGCTATGGATTTTTCCATAATAAGGTACGTCATGAAAGAAAAAGCTTGTAACAGCCAATTATTTCTCCCTTTTATACTATTATTACTATGCATTTAGAGAACGACCCCGTCCCGCTCTCTCCCCCTTATCCCATTCCTGGAACATTTGCTACACTAATTATGGCATATGTAGATTCCGGCTTCCTTCCCCCCGTTACCCTATGAGTTGCCACTCAATTAGAGGTCTCTCGTTTTTATGAGAATTTTGTCATTGATCTTGGGTCTTTGTAGCGTTTATTAATACCGTTTTTGCCTCTGAATCTTTAGTTTTCAATAAGACTTATTTTGTTCTTGATATTCTTCATATTCATTTTAGAGTGATACGAGACTGATTACGAGTAGCAGATGAAGGTTGTGAAAAAAAGGCAGAGAAAAAGTGAAGGGTAGAATCATCACTTGCCTTTGCATAGTGGTACTATGCATGCAATTACCCAGTCCACTGGCATCATTGACAACATAAAACATATATTAAACACTCACCAACCATTCCAATACAGTTACACCCCCCTCTTTGAACAGTTCTGCTCTTACACCATCCATTCCAGGTGCTTTACCTGCTTTTGTTTCATTCATTGCCCTCTTCACCTCCTCTCTTGTAATCTTTATCATTCTCCTTTCCCATTAATGGAACTTGAACTCCCCCTACTGCTACTATATCTGCTTCTCTATGCCCCTGTACATTCAGCAACCCCTCAAAATATTTAGCCCATCGCTTTATCGCATCGATTCCTATTACCAACTGTCCATTCACATCTTTTATTGTCTCTTCCATCCTCGATCCATCCTTCCTGACTCTTCTTT
>JAXCGZ010005840.1:77500-82500 GCA_037179515.1 Halocaridina rubra
TGGATAATTGATGGCTTCCAAGTTCTATTCCACCACTGGTTTCCGAAATTTTTTGGTTTTGCCAAAATAACTCTTGAGCAATTTGTTACACTACTGACTTACGATATCCCAAGCTTCTGTGCATGACAGTTACAGGCTAATGCACAATGGACATTTATTTATCTCTTATATATACTTCGTATATTTGAATTTTTTTTCTGTCTAATAGACTATCTCTTTCCCTGTTTATATATATATATATATATATATATATATATATATATATATATATATATATATATATATATATATATATATATATATATATATATATATATATATATATATATATATATATATATATATATATATATATATATATATATATATATATATATATATATATATATATATATATATTATATATGTTTATATATATATATATATATATATATATATATATATATATATATATATATATATATATATATACATATATATATATATATATATATATATATATATATATATATATATATATATATATAGATAGATAGATAGATAGATAGATAGATAGATAGATAGATAGATAGATAGATATAGATAGATATATTTATTTATTTATTTATTTATTTATGTATTTATATATCTATATACATGCATACATAATAGTGTTTACCTTTTTACCTATATTATAAACTTTTTTCCATTTCCATTTATTTATTAACTTTTTTGTTTATGTTATTACTAAGCTCATCAGGATATTATTTAAATCAAGAAAATAACTTCATTTAATTAACTCTTGTACCCAAGAACTTATTTTCAATAAATGGATCTCTTATAAAAATGTATTACATTCCCTTCCCACGTGTACCACGCTAAGCCGAGGGACCTCTAATGCTTTGTGGAACAGAAGAAAGACTAGTTCTTATACATAAATAATAGCAAACTTTCGTACTTTGATGATAAGGTGCTTAACTGTAAACTCTGAATTATATTGCACACAGAATCCAGAATATCTTTTAAAGTTTTATTCGCACACACACATACACACACACTCTCTCTCTCTCTCTCTCTCTCTCTCTCTCTCCACACACACACACACACACACACACACACACACGCACATACAGAGCGCTTAGTTCCTTCAGAGTGCGTATTAACCTATCTTCAGTTGCTCTAAGGATGTTAGAAAATATAGTTTGAAAGATCCCAGGACTCAATAGTTACACTTTCCCTTCTTGTCTAAGCCCTATTTATCTGTGCGTCATGAGCTTATAATATCTTGATATTTAGACACAGACACACACACAGACAGACACACATATATACACACAGAGAGGAAAAGAGATAGTCAATCCATAGATATATAGTAATTAAGAATATAAAATTATAAAGAATAAACAAATGAATTAATATATAGTGAAAGTGCCCATCGAACATCAGTTGGTATTCAGCCGAACAGTCAAGGTTAGAAAGAATTAGGTTATATGAGGCAAGTAATGGAACAGCATTCCAGTGAATTTTAAAGTCAAAATCGCAAATTCTCAAAATTCAATGCTGGAGCAGAAGCCTCAAGAAATGAATCATAAATAATAAGAAAAACAACATTCAACCAAAATTATATTCAGAGATGGAAATGTTCCTTTGAAAGTGACAGTAAAATTCTGATTAAAAACAAAGTTAGTGGAAAAGGTAGATGGCTTTATCTCAATATACGCTGAAAATTGCCCTTTGCAATATAATCAGTTGATGTTTTCATGAACACTTTCAAAGAGAACAAAACAGAAAGGTATTAAAAATAGCGGTTTATTCACATATGTTTTTGCAAAGCAAAGAAAAGAGTTTTAAAACCTTTTCATTTCTGCATATCTCCCAGAGAATATTGCATTCTGAGATCTTCTTTCGCCTTTGTCTGCATCTTTTCCCACTTTTATGTGGGGTCGATGTTTCTGGCCAGTCTTCTCCATTTGTTTCTGCCCCATACCTCATCACCCAGTAAAGCTAATATTGCTTTCTGAGATATGTTTTATAAACGAGGTGTTGCTGTAGCTAACTTTTCTTAGATGTGAATTCGTCCTCTTTCGTTAATTTAATTTAATAATATCAGGGTCCAATTCTGAAATATTTATGTCTTCATTCCTTTGACTATTTTTCAGCCTGTTTTTATTAAGATTTTCTTATTTATTTTTCATCCTTAATCCGCTACTTTTTCTTTTCTAAAATGTTCTCTTGGTGCTCAAACCCGATAAGGGTAGATTTTATTTTTTTTTTTTTTTGCCCGCCCAGTTACACTCAAAAGAAAGGTACAGAAAATAGTGGTTTAGTCACATCTTCTTTTGCAATTCAAACAACAGTATTTAAAGCCTTCTTGATTTCTATATCTAGTAAAGAATGTTGCAATCTGGTTTATGCTTAATGAAATAGGTGTTGATGTAGCTAATTTTTCTGACCTCATCCTCTTTAGTTAATTTAATCAAACTTATGCATGGACTTTACTGAAATTATATGACATCAAACAGTCAAGAATATATTAATTCCCTTCTTTGACTCATGCATGTAAAAGTCAACTTTTTTATCTTCTCTTGATAGCCATATTGTTTTCGAAAACAACGAAAGTTATCATCTTAATTTTATACATATAATAGGAATTTAGATAGCTCCTGAAATGTCTTGGAGGAATCATATAATTAAAACTACTTAATTAGTATGGCATTGTTATTAATCTAGCAGTGATTAAAATAATTTAAATAATTAAACTGAAATTAATTATTTTACCTATAAACTTATTTTCTAGGTATGAAAGTCAAACTAAGACACAATATATTCCCTTCCACCGTGTACATCGCGAAGAACAGGGACTTGTAACGCATTTTCGACCGAGGAAAGTCTAGTTCTCATTCATAAATAATAGCATTCCATCGTGGTTCAATGTTAAGGTGCTTTTCATTCAACTGTGAATCCTGATTTATACCACACGTGGTGTGATATATATATATATATATATATATATATATATATATATATATATATATATATATATATATATATATATATATATATATATATATATATATATATATATATATATATATATATATATATATATATATATATATATATATATATACATATATATATATATATATATATATATATATATATATATATATATATATATATATATATATATATATATATATATATATATATATTTATATATATATATATACATATATATATATCACACTGTGTGTGGCATAAATCAGGATTCACAGTTGAATGAAATGCACCTTAACATTGCACCACGATGGGATGCTATTATTTATGAATGAGAACTAGACTTTCCTCGGTCGAAAATGCGTTACAAGTCCCTGTTCTTCGCGATGTACACGGTGGAAGGGAATATATTGTGTCTTAGTTTGACTTTCATACCTAGAAAATAAGTTTATAGGTAAAATAATTAATTTCAATTTAATTATTGAATTTATTTTAATCACCGCTAGATTACTAACAATGCCACACTAATTAAGTAGTTTTAATTATGTGATTCCTCCAAGACATTTCAGGAGCTATCTAAATTCCTATTATATGTATAATATTAAGATGATAACTTTCGTTGTTTTTGAATACAATATGGCTATCAAGAGAAGATAAAAAACTTGAATTTTAAATTCATGAGTCAAAGAAGGGAATTAATATATTCTTGACTGTTTGATATCATATAATTTCAGTAAAGTCCATGTATAAGCTTGATTAAATTAACTAAAGAGGACGTGGTCAGAATAATTAGCTACATCAACACCTATATCATTAAGCATAAAGCAGATTGCAACATTCTTTACTAGATATAGAAATCAAGAAGGTCTTGAATACTGTTGTTTGAGTTGCAAAAGATGATATGACTAAACCCCTATTTTCTGTACCTTTCTTTTGAGTGACACCGGGGTGGGCAATTAAAAAAAAATAAAATCTACCCTTATCGTGCTTGAGCACCAAGAGAATACTTTAGAATAAGAAAAAGCAGCGGCTTAAGGATGAAAAATAAATAAGAAAATCTTAATAAAAAATAGACTGATAAATAGTCAAAGGAATATAGATAGAAATATTTCAGAATTGGACCCTGAGATTATGATAGACAAGCTTAAATAAAATTAACGAAAGAGAACGAATTCACATCTGAGAAAAGTTAGCTACAGCAACACCTCGTTTATAAAACATATCTCAGAATGCAACATTCTCTGGGAGATATGCAGAAATAAAAAGGTTATAAACTCTGTTCATTGCTTTGCAAAAGCATATATGAATAAACCGCTATTTTTAATACCTTTCTGTTTTGTTCTCATTGAAAATGTTGATAAAAACATCAACAGATTATATTGCATACGGCAATTTTCTGGGTATATTAAGATAAAGCCATCATCCTTTTCCACTAACTTTGTTTTTAATAAGAATTTTACTATGTCACTTTCGGAGAAACATTTCCACCTCTGAATATAATTTTGGTTGAATGTTGTTTTTCTTATTATTTATGATTCATTTCTTGAGGCTGCTGTTGCAGCATTGACTTTTGAGAATTTGCGATTTTGCCTTTAAAATTCATTGGAATGCTGTTCCATTACTTGCCTCATGTAACCTAATTCTTTCTACCTTTGACTGTTTAGTTGAATACCAAATGATGATCGATGGGCACTTTCACTGTTTATTAGCTGATTTGTTTATTCATTTTAATTTTATATTTTTAATCATAATATATCTATGGATTGACTATCTCTTTTCCTCTCTGTGTGTATGTATGTGTGTGTATCTGTGTGTGTGTGTGTCTGTGTCTAAATATCACGAAATAATTAAGTCGTGATACACTGATAAAATTGGGTTAGACACGAAGGAAACGTGAATCGAAGGAGTGCTGAGATCTTCCAGACTGTATTTTCATCCATCCTTAGAGCAACTGAAGATAGGCTAATATGCAGTCTGAAAGATCTCAGCGCTCCGAGCGCGTGTGTGTATGTGTGTGTGTG
>JAXCGZ010005840.1:85000-102500 GCA_037179515.1 Halocaridina rubra
TCTCTCTCTCTCTCTCTCTCTCTCTCTCTCTCTCTCTCTCTCTCTCTCTCTCTCTCTCTCTCTCTCTCTCTCTCTCTCTCTCTCTCTCTCTCTCTCTCTCTCTCTCTCTCTCTCTCTCTCTCACCATAGCTCAGGCTAAAACAAGGTTGACCTTTAAATGTGCTTAAATTGGAAGTGTGTTCTTAAATACATGAACTTAGACTATAACTTTCATCTTGCTGTTGTGAAGATATCGTAACTTGATTCTAAAGTGGAGTTTCCTATCTTGTCTATAACCTAATATATTAGCACGAGATGATCCTCATCATGTACACTATTATGCCTTCCCTTTGTACTCCTGTTTATGACTTCTTGGCATAGCAAACCGGATTACATTCTCAGAAACCTTGGCAATGCATGTCAAGTATTCCATCAGGAGGAACAGTTCATGTAGCTTCACTAAGATGCCATTAAATTGTAATATTTCGTATCATACAGTACTTGATACATGTAAGTGCATGAGAGGCACTCTCCACTCTTTTATTTTCCTCCCAAAAGGAGCCAAGATTTTCTATTTGAATCAGCCACCCCCTTATAAGGGCATCATGGCTTATATGAATGTATGTATGTATATATATATATATATATATATATATATATATATATATATATATATATATATATATATATATATATATATATATATATATATATATATATATATATATATATATATATATATATATAATATATACATGTATATATATATATATATATATATATATATATATATATATATATATATATATATATATATATATATATATATATATATATATATATATATATATATATATAAAATTAAATTTAGACGTTAATTAAAAATTTCTAATATGGGTGTGGCAAAGGTGGACAGGATAAAGAAAGAGTATAATTGAGATAGAGCACAGATATGACGGCTTTGGGTTTTTGGATAGAGAGGTGGGATTGAGAAGACATGTGTATATGTTGAGGAGGGACGAGGGGTACGTTAGGAGAAGTTTTATGAGAATGGAATGTCAGGCATGGGGGATGGATGTGGGCCAAATGGGATGATTAAGGGTGTGATCAAGGAGAACATGATGACAGGTGGTGTGAAAGAAGAAGATGCAAGGGACAGGATGATATGGAGACGATTAATCAGGTGTGGCGACTCCTGAAGGGAGATACCGAAAAATTTAATGATTAATACTCTAATTTTATTAACTTTTTGTAAATTATATATATATATTATATGCATATAGTAGCTTTAATGCGTTACGGTTTGACTTGTCACAGTTAGTCATTCAAATAATTGTGAACACATAGAGATTGGAGCTTGCGAACCAAGGCCGGATATCCTTCCTAATGCCCCACGGCGAGATAGAGCTCGCGATTATTAGACTCGTGACTTAACAGCTTCCATGCTAGGCTATTGATCTACCGCAGTTCCCTCATTGTAGCTTCATATGTTGAATTATATTCCTTTGCTCAGAAGAACAAAAATTGAATTTAAATTTTCTAAATTGTGTACTATTCGTCATCGCTTCAGAAAGATGTGCCTGTTATCTTAAAAAGAAAATTTGCGTCACTTGACAAATAGAACCTTTTGTCTTCCTTATTTTTTCTTATCTTTAAGATTCCTTTTTATCTTTCTTCATCTTTATACTTCTTTTTTCGCCTTTTCTTTAACCTAACATGACTTCTCTCATAAGGGACAGTCAGTCTTTGATTAATCAGAGCGTTCTGTGTAAGTTAACGAGTCTGGATAAGAGGCAAATGTTATGCATTTTTCGAATTTAGAATAAAAGACAAATTCTTTAATAGTAACATAGTTTGTGTAAATACGTGTGTATGACTTATATGTATTATTTCATTTACATCATGTATGTGAAAACATTAGGTTGAATATTTTATCATAGTTTCTTTTTCTTTATAAGTCAGACATCATGTAGTAGGTTGGCCCATGGTACAGGCGCCCGTTGCCATACTACAACTGAAGGTCAGTTTAGACTTAAATAGCACTGTCCGGGACAGCTCGATGATAAGTCTTCCTTCAGGTACTGTTCTTTCTCTATAGCTACATTAAGACCGTATTTTCCTTAATAATTATTACACATCTCTTTTTAATCCTTTACATCCGATAAGTTACAACACTCCCCATTTCTGTTTCTAGTTGCTTTATGTCTCTTTCCTGCCTAGGCCCGACGAGGGGAATTTTTTCTCTCTCTTTCCTGTCTTGGTGTTGCACTCATAAAAAGTAAAAAAAAAAAATAGACACCAGGACTGGTAAAGGAAATTGTCAGTATCGACTTTTAATTAGGATTTAGTTTCTCTGCATCTTACAGAGGTAGCCCTGTGGTAGGGGCAGTAGGAGGAGTTGGCAGTTGTGAAGCGACACAGGTTGTGGAAGAGCCGGGAGGATGGGCTGTGGCACTCCAGCAGTGCCATCTGAACGGTCGCTAGCTCCCTCGTCATTGCCCATAGAGCAAAGTAATCCCCTATTTGTTTTCCTTTCTTGATGTCGGCTACCCCCCTATTAAAGGGTGAAACAGCCAAGGTAGATAGGTAGATAGATTTTGAAATTTTGTTTTCCATTTTTCGTCATAAATATAATTCCAACATTTTTCAAGTGGGTGCTGTACATTAAATCCTTTAAGATGACTTTATGAAATAGAAGTTTTTGTAGTATATCTGAATAATTACTATTTTGTACATCACCTGCACATGAATCTTAAAATGTAATGAGAATCCATAACAAATTTGTTTTGTTATATTATTACAATACATATATTAAAGGGATTATAATTAAGAATCCTTGTTGTTCACGCAAACGAATCCCCATAAATTTATAAATTATTATCACATACATTCACTGTATTGTTCCGAATTTTATTTGCAATGGAGATCATAATGTTACTCATATCTCCAGTATTTTATGCTAAAACAGGTTCCTTTAAGACCAACATCCTCTTGAACTACATTACCCCGGATGAAAGCAGCGTCACGGAGAACATCTGCAACAGACGGTTCTTTGTTGTCTCTTGACGCCAACAGAGAATTTGATAATATACCCAAAGTCTGATTACACACTTGAATTTAATACATTAATGATTTCAAAGGGCTTCAACCACTATTGCGCAATTTCCTTGATAGTATGTTTCGTATTATGTATCATGATTCTGGTTTCTAGTACTTATTGTCATGAGAAATTGAGTTAAATTTGAGATATAATTGTTTTTATCTAGCTTTCGAAGGCCACGAGGCTCCGTCGTCAGGAAGGCAGATAAACACTGATGAAAAGAATCCTTACGGAATATGACCTTGTTTCAATAGAACTGCTTCGTTATAGGGTCAGAATAAGCTATTCCAAGAATAACTTCTCAATTAGAGTATTTTGGCCCTTGTGGATGCAAATGTCCCAATTCATCGTCTTTTTATCAGAGTATTATTTTCATCAATATTTATTTAACTACCTGATAATGAATGCTTGTAGTCGTCTATAGCTTTCTCACCAATTGGTGTAACTGGTAATCGTGAGTGTGGAGGGCTTGCACTACCCTCAAGGACAATCTACTTTTAAGTAGATCAGTTGCTAAATATGGGATAGCTCGGTTGAAGGAGATCCAATTAAAGAAAGGTATTATGTTTAAATTGACCAGAAGCTCTTTACCATGAAGACCTCACACAGAGCTTAATATAAAAGAGTGTTAAAAGCGTTTTACTAATGCATAAAGGTACGAAAATTGTCTGCAGATTATCTTACCAATTTTATAGAGTTATATAATATGGTAATTCATATCTGTTTCAAGATTTTTTTTTTCAACTCTGTGATGCATATATACATTCCACTATGCATGCTGGAAAATGACTGTCTAATCTCTACAAACTTTCAGAGGTAACTGGTGAATCTTGTCTCAGGGAAATGAATACTCTCATAGTCAGAAAGGAGGATATACGTTCATGCTCCCCAAGGGGGACATGGCATTTCAGGGGGTGCCACAAAGAGTATCTTTATGTTCATTGATTGAAGAGACACTAGGCATTACTCAGCCAACTGCCAGAAATTGGACTTCTTCATATCAAGACGAAGGTAAAAAAATCAAACAAAACTCTAAAAAAGAAGATATTGCATGTTCGTTATTAGTACCATTGGCTTCTTTCATTTCCGCTCCAGATATAGGATATGAGAAAAGTGTGAAATTTAACCAATACCAAAAAAATTTGTAGTGGAAAGACTTCATTTCAAAAACGTAATAAGATTTTCCGCCTTGACGCTTTTGCTTGCATTTTTCACGTTTCTGGGAAATTTACATTTTCATCTGTATTTGCGTTATGTTTGACTGATCTTTGAATATCTTTTTATTTACTTCACCAGCCGCATTAGTTCAGTGGTAGAGCGTGCAAGCTGTGACGCGACTAATATGGGTTCGAGCTCACTCGCTCGGCTTTAAGAAGAGTATACAGCCTCAATCTCCCAGTTCCAACATTTTTGTGTCCCCACCTAATTGAATAGGAACTAATTGTGACCCATAATTCTGTGCTTATTTTTCTTAAGTAAACAGTTTACGCATGTAGATTAACCAAAGAGATGGGATTTCATGGTAAGAATTAGTGAATTTATACCTTTGAGTACTATCATATGCAATTCTAATGTTACTTGGTGTGTGCTTAGGACAAGCATTTCGTAATTTCAATTGCTATTTCTAGAATAAAGGTTTTCACTTGAAATATCTCACTTCAACCATCACTTTATTCAAATTTTCCTTTAATGTACATATATGTGCTTTTTGCTTTTTCCAGTTTAAAGTACAAAATAACAATAACTCTTGCATTTTTCTTAAATATAGTGACCGTAAGCACTCAAAATACAGCATTGTAGAGCATTAGTAAACTAATTTTTACAAATGAGGTCTTTGAAAACAAAACAGTCAGTTTTGAGATTTTGCATAACAATACAAAATATACTATAGGTTAATGCGCCATTTTTACATTGTTTTCACAGTGACATAGTTAGTATTCATGATTAATCTCCATTCGAATTTGGGTTGACACAGACAGCTTGGAAATTGGAAATAAAGTCTAGATACCCTTTCTAGCATCCCACGGAGGGCTTGAAAATGGTTTTATCACTTCCCGAGTAGAGCGCTGTAAACACTGTGCTACTGTTAACCCCACTAAATATTCAGAATGGATCCCTATATCAAGTATCCTGACATGCACCTAGGTAGCAATGGAACTGTAGACATTTTTATTCCCAAAAATAGGATAAAGTGATTAAAGTATATAGCAATTACACAAATTCATTCACTCTGTCTTTTAATCATATCAACAAACGAAAAGAAAGTATAATTCATAGATACCCTCCAGCAATCTCTCCACGAGAGAAACAAGATTAACTCAACTCAATCTTGAAAAAAAAAGACACACACATACAAACGAACATACAGACATCCAGGATTAATGTGAAAAAGATAATTGAGAAGTTTTCATCTTTTTCTTTTACCTGCTTTTCAACTTTCAGGAAAATGGAAAGTTTGCGTTTGAGCAAGGCCAAAAGCAGACATTTGGAAGTTCTTTCTCTAATCCATCTTCATTTCTCTCTCATGAACATTATTTCTCTTTCTTTCTTTCTTATCTTTTCCTCTCTTGGGGAAAGAGGGATTTTGGGAAATGTGTCTGTAATAATGAAGGAATTCTATCTTGATGATTTACTGTAAGTTCATAGTACCTGACATGTTTCTCTTGCAGATTATAGAGCCAATTTCATGAATACTAAATGTACAGTCATTTGTATTTTGAAGAAAAAATCTATCAAGTCTGTATTGATGATTTACTGTAAGTTCATAGACCCTGAAATGTTTCTCTTGTAGATAATGGAGCCAATTTCATAAATAGTAAATGTAAAGTCATATGTATTTTGAAGAAAAATTCTATCAAGTCTGTATTGATAATTTACTGTAAGTTCATAGACCCTGAAATGTTTCTCTTGTAGATAATGGAGCCAATTTCCTAAATGCGAAATGTAGAGTCATTTGTATTTTGAAGAAAAAATCTATTGAGTCTGTATTGATGATTTACTGTAAGTTCATAGAACCTGAAATGTATCTGTTGTAGATAATGGAGCCAATTTCCTAAATACTATATGTAAAGTCATTTGTAATTTGAAGAAAAAATCTATCAAGTATTGATGATTTACTGTAAGTTCATAAAACCTGAAATGTTTCTGTTGTTGATAATGGAGCCAATTTCCTAAATACTAAATGCAAAGTCATTTGCATTTTGAAGAAAAAATCTATCAAGTATTGATGATTTACTGTAAGTTCATAGAACCTGATATGTTTTTCTTGTAGATAATGGAGCCAATTTCATATATACTAAATGTAAAGTTATTTTTATTTTGAAGAAAAAATCTATCAAGTCGGTATTGATGATCTACTGTAAGTTCATAGAACCTGAAATGTTTCTCTTGTAGATAATGGAGCCAATTTCATAAATACTAAGTGTAAAGTCATTTGTATTTTGAAGAAAAAAAATCTATCATGGTTTTACATATTTAGATTTTGATTTTGGCTTAGACTGGGCATCTTTCTTCTTTTCTTTCCATAAAAAGAATTTTTTTGTGGGGGGCGAGAACATTCTACTGGGCTCGGGTTTTAATCGCGACAATAAATGAAAATTGGTAATACTTATATTCGTGATTGTATTCTCTCGAGATGGATATTGTTACTGTATACTATTTTGGAAAACGTTGGTGTCGTATTTGTTTACCAACAAACTTTATTTGGACAATACTTTCAATATAGAAAGTGGCATAATCCTCGTCATTAAGTCGTACATTTACATATTTGTTTTGTGTATGTGCTTGTTTCTCCTTTTTTTCTTGTATTTTCTCTATATGTGTAAGCAAGTAGATACTTGATCAAATGAGCAATAGCCTATATGTTCAAATACTAAATAAAGGACCTTAAAGGATTATTAGCATGCTGGCATAGAGAGAGAGAGAGAGAGAGAGAGAGAGAGAGAGAGAGAGAGAGAGAGAGAGAGGAGAGAGAGAGAGAGAGAGAGAGAGAGAGAGAGAGAGAGAGAGAGAGAGAGAGAGAGAGAGAGAGTCTTTCCAGAATCCAAAGAGTATATAGTCTTGTTATGCAATAAAACACGCCCTAATGGTTTAATATTTTTCAATCAGGATGTTAATTTCTTCAGAAAATGACAGAGCGACCACAGTTGTAACAAGAGTATTAAGGTAACAGGGAATTTGCATTGAAATATCCTTGTCTCTTCTGTTAGTTCTATTCCGGCAAAAAGTTTAAATCACCATCCTTTATTCCCCCATTCCAGCCTGTCTGCTTCCATCCCTATTCTAATGGGATTAATAATAACACATGAAACAGGGTGCAAGCGTTAGAAGGGATAGCCGACTCAGGGTATGCGAGTTTGGAACTCGATCCCTCAGATCACCAGGGATACCTCTTTTAATGGCCTCCTTAGATTCACAAGTAATATTAGTGTAGAGTTATTTCATTCTATCACCACCAAGGTTATCTATTTTAGTAGCCTCTTACGACTGATTGGGAATACAAGGGTGGATATCTTTTTACCCCATCACAAGAGATATCACTCTAATTGGTAACGCGCTGGCTTCGCATTCACGAAGTCGAAAGATCGGTTCCCGTCCAAGACCGAGAGTTTAAGCTGTTTACTAGCAGGAACTGCTGTGGTTGGACACCACAGTGGGGGGTTGGGGCTTGCCCTGGCTGACGAATACCCATTGTATTGAAATGGAAATAAAGTTTGTTTGATTTTGTTTGTTTGTTTTTCACTCGCAAGAATACTTGTCATATACTTGCTCTTTCTTCGTCCATTATATCCTTTTTAGTCTCCTCTTATGACTGGCAAGGAAAGCGAGGCTTGAACTGACTAATATAAATATCAAGAACACAAATGTATTCACTTTGTCGTCTTTGGTTCCTCTGGATTCCCCCAAAAAGATACACTTTAATTATTTAAAAGAGCAAAAGTAAAAATTGTATAGACATCCATCAGTCATTTCGGCAAGTAAGAAAAACAAGATCATCGATCCCTCAGCACACACACATATACACATATTCACGAGCGCACACACGCATGCACTCATACACACGGGCACACACATTTACATTGCACTACTGGATTAATGTGATTAAGGGTATTGAGAAGAAAATTCTGCTTTTTTTTTTTACCTGCTTTTCAACTTTGGGAGTAAGAAAAGTTGGCACTGGCACAGTGCCAAAGTCTTTTCAGAAGCCAAAAGCAGACATTTTGAAGTTCTTTCTCTCATCTATCTTCATTTCTCATATTTGATCATTATTTTTCCTCTTTTTTTCCCTTGGGAGAAGTGAATCTCGGGATATATATTAGGAATAATAAATGAAGTCTGTATTTATTATGAAAATTTCTCATAGCTGGAACACCTTTGCTGATAAGGGAGGCAAGAGCTCAAATTTCTCACTCTAAAGTGTATGGATTCGGTTTTACCTCACGAACTCCCTTTTCTACTAAGGGCTAGGACGGTTTCCTTCTCACGAAGGACTTGTTTTGGCAGATGTAATCGTTACCCTGAGTGCATGCCCTTACTAACCTCAGTCCGTGACGGGGCGCGAACCCTCGACCTGACGCCTCAGAGTCGCAGATGCTACCATTCTGCCACGGAGACTACGCTCACTGTGAAGTATATATTTGTATTTTCCTAAGAAATCTGTATTATAATACTACACACTTATAAGACATATCTGCGTAGATTGTGACTGAGATAAAACAGTTTTACCTTATTTTTTTTTGTACTTCCTACTATCGTGATTCAAACCAAGGATCTGTAGAACAGGAATCCATAGCTAAGTAGCCAAAGGCACTAAGCTTGGAACACAGATTCTACAAGTATCAGCTTCGAATTCAAACAGACAGATTAAATAAACTTGAAATCATTGAAATACGAAATTTTATTATAATAATTTATTCAAAAACTTCGGTCAATATTGAGAGAGGGAATAAAGCATGTATTCTTGAGACTGTTGGGACGGTAAAGAAGAAGAATTTCAAAGTATGAAGGTACCGGTGGTGTTTTCTGAGTTTCGTGAACTTTAGTAGTATTTCAAGATAGTTTATGGCCTCTGTGGCCAATTGCACAACGCTGTGGACTCTTCTTTCCAGGTCAGGAGATACAATCCCGAAAATAAGATGTAAATAATAATAATAATAGTAATAATAATAGTAATGATAATAATAATAATAATAATAATAATAATAATAATAATAATAATAATAATAATAATAATAATAATAATAATAATAATAATATATAATAATAATAATAATAATAATGATAATAATTATAATTATAATAATAATAATAATAATAATAATAATAATAATAATAATAATAATAATAATAATAATAATAATAATAATAATAATAATAATAATAATAATAACAATAATAATAATAATAATAATAATAATAATAATAATATTAATAATAATAATAATAATAATAATAATAATAATAAAAATAATGAAAATAATAATAATGACAATAATAATAATAATAATAATAATAATAATAATAATAATAATAATAATAATAATAATAATAATAATAATAATAGCAATAACAGCAATAATAATAATAATAACAATAATAATAATAATAATAATAATAATAATAATAATAATAATAATAATAATAACAATAATAATAATAATAATAATAATAATAATAATAATAATAATAATAATAATAATAATAATAATAATAATAATAAACTTAATTTCCATCCAAAATTCATGTGAACTTTACATGGCCTAATTCTATCCTACTTTTCGTATCTAAGCAAAAACTTGGGAAGTTTTGTGATAAATTCCTTTCGAAAGTTAATTATAAATTTCATTCCTTAAGTGCGATGGTGGTTGGAGACTAGAATTTCACAGCAAGGATAATAAAATTGGTGTTATGAAAAAACTATGCTATAGAAAAGTATTGATAATTATGTGCTCATGACGGTCTTCTCTCTCTCTCTCTCTCTCTCTCTCTCTCTCTCTCTCTCTCTCTCTCTCTCTCTCTCTCTCTCTCTCTCTCTCTCTCTCTCTCTCTCTCTCTCTCTCTCTCTCTCTCTCTCTCTCTCTCTCTCTCTCTCTCTTCCTTTTCAAAGCTTCATAGATCAACTTTAAGTTAGCTATGATCTTCAATCGAAAACTTTTGCCGTAACCAAGGTCTTGTTATTGGCAATAAGTGGAGTATGATAAGCCTTTGCCTTATGAAAACTTGTAAAAGCTAACTTTAATCTGCTAAGTTTGAATCTGCAATACTCTAGGCAGTTTAACGAGGATGTTTGAGACATCTTTACTAATAACATTAAATACTTAAATACATGGAATGCCTTAATGGTGTCTGAATAGTACTGGAGACTTTTTCTTGTCCAAAAGGCAGATATTAAATGAAAACTTAAATTCATGGAATGCCTCAATGGTGTACGAATAGCACTGGAGACGTTTTTCTTTGGCAAAAGCGGCTGATTGTAAATGAAATATTAAATACATGGAATGCCTTAATGTTGTCTGAATAGCACTGGAGACGTTTTTCTTGGCAAAAGGGGCAGATTGCAAATGAAAAACAAATTACATGGAATGCCTCAATGGTGTACGAATAGCACTGGAGATGTTTTTCTTGGCAAAAGCGGCAGATTGTAAATGAAAAACTAATTACATGGAATGCCTTAAAATTTCTGAATAGAATTGTCGATTTTTTTGTGTATGTGAGAAAAAGACTGGCAGTAAATGAAAAATTAAATACATGGAATGCCTTTAAGGTCTCTGAATACTATTGTAGACTTTTATCTTGGCGAAAAACCGAGATAATGAATGAAGAGTTCATGAAGCTCCATATGAAATATTTATGTTATCAAAAATTCATTCAACATTCCAGTTAACTAAATATATATGTGTAATTTGCTTTAGGTATTATTTATTCACAAGATGACAATCAAAGACATGAGTTTGTCTGGCATATGCTATATATAATATGCATTATTACGCTGTTTTTATTCTATGAAAACTTCTTCCACAATAAGAAAATCTAATTATTCTTTACCACGAAACGATTCGTTTGAAGGGCCGGTTTAAGGTGTCAAGAACATTACAGATTCCCTTGCAGTTTACACACTGAACATCTTGCAGTTACCTAAAATGGTTTTCAAAGGTAACAACTATAAAAATACCCTTTTGCCTCTTCATTTGCTGATTCATTTAAACACAACTCATAGGACTGAGAGAGAGAGAGAGAGAGAGAGAGAGAGAGAGAGAGAGAGAGAGAGAGAGAGAGAGAGAGAGAGAGAGAGAGAGAGAGAGAGAGAGAGAGAGATAAACTGCTATACTGTAGGTGTTCGCTGGTTACTGGAAATTCTCATTTTAAGGCCCTTTTAAGGCACGTTGGGAGTAGACATGATCTTCATATATCGCAATGATTGTTGTTCATATGTCACTATTAATTCCAGTTTGAATGAATATGGATAGAGGCAGGCTGGAGCTTGGAAAATGAGGCTGGAACAACTCCTAAATGCCCCAATGTAGGTTTTAACACGGGTTTGTCACTTTCCAATGCGAATTCTCTAACCACTGAGCTATATATCACAATAAAAAGTAGATTGCTATATATGATTTGTAAATAAAGATGGAAAGGTTTTATTCAAAATTGAAATATGTTCTTCATACCAGCGGTATATGACTCAGAGAAAAAGTGATTAACTAACAGCCTAATTCTTCAAAGGTTATTTTTGCTTTGGTTTCTTAGCTACTTGACATTCTAAACTCTTGCTTTCATGAGTATAAAACGCAATTTTTTTAAGAAAATCCCATTAACTTCTTTGGTCTAGTAAAAAAGCCTCGGATTTATGAGCAGGTTGTTCTGCTGGCATAATCAACTGTGTGTGTATGTATGTATGTATGCATATATGTATGCTAGTGAACAACACTTAAACTTACAAAAAATTCTGCAGTGTATAGTTTTTATAATTTTAACACCTTCTGGCTCTTTTGAGATTTACACACACACACATCAAATTCGTTTTTAATCAACGTAATTCATTTTTTTTTAAATAATTTGAAATAATAATAATAATAATAATAATAATAATAATAATAATAATAATAATAATAATAATAATAATAATAATAATAATAATGATAATAATAATAATAATAACAATAATAATAATAATGATAATGATAATAATAATAATAATAATAATAATAATAATAATAATAATAATAATAATAATAATAATAATAATAATAATAATAATAATAATAATAATAATAATGATAATAATAATAATAATAATAATAATAACAATAATGATAATAATGATAATGATGATAATAATAATAATAATAATAATAATAATAATAATAATAATAATAATAATAATAATAATAATAATAATAACAATAATAATAATAATAATAATAATAATAAAAATAATAATTGTAATAATAGTAATAATAATAATAATAATAATAATAATAATAATAATAATAATAATAATAATAATAATAATAATAATAATAATAATAATAATAATGATAATAATGATAATGATAATAATAATAATAATAATAATAATAATAATAATAATAATAATAATAATAATAATAATAATAATAATAATAATAATAAAAATAATAATTGTAATAATAGTAATAATAATAATAATAATAATAATAATAATAATAATAATAATAATAATAATAATAATAATAATAATAATAATAATAATAATTGTAATAATAATAATAATAATAATAATAATAATAATAATAATAATAATAATAATAATAATAATAATAATAATAATAATAATAATAATGATAATATGTATAGAAACTATCTGACTTGCTCCTGCTTTTGTTTCCTTTGACATTTATTTCAGGATTGCTTCTGAAGCTGAGTTTCCAGGAGTCACATAGGAATTTTCATATTAAATTTATTTCTCATTTTAATGGCAATTAAATATGATGACATTTTAAATTTAACTCTTTTGATTTTATGTTCAGTTAAATCAATGAGTAATTTCCCAAATTTTCAGTTGTTAGTCAATGTTCTGCAAATTAAGAAAAAAATAATTGTTATTTTAAATCCTATAAAAAAAGTTTAGTTCCTTTCATCCTTCATGTTATTTATACAACGTATCTTTTGATTCTTACGACGCTTAGTGAATCTGTATCCAGTTCCAAATCTACATTTTGTTAATAAAAAGAGAAAAAAAACCAGATTGCTTATTGAATTAAGAAGTGCTTTGTAACTATTGGGCTACCCTCTACATTTCACTTACAACATTATGTTGATTCTTGCGACGCTTTGTAAATACGGATTCTTTTCCGGATCTGGAAAAATCTTTTCATTCCCTTAACTGGAATTTTTATGCTTCGTTGCATCTCTCCCTCTATTAAATTCCTCATGGATGGAAATCACACAAGGTTTCCCCGTTCGTTCTTCACTTTTATTAAAACATTCTTAATTTTCTTAATAGAAAATCTAAACCCTCTGATTATTTTTCATTGATTATTTAATTGCTTTCAAGGGTGTATAACGTTAGAGTTAACATATATTTACAGGTTTGTTAATAATAAACCTACTAATAACTCGTTTCGGTACCCGTCTCAAACCCTGATCAATATTTAGGGGTATCAGGAAAGGCCTCTGGACGTAACTCTTGAGCCCAAACCACACTCTAGTCTCCATGAGTCAAATGAAAACCACCCCATACAATCATGGGAACTGCTGGCGATAATGAATTCGCTGTACAGTTTCATTTCACAATTCGTCCACATTCACATAAGAGTGGTTTCAGACATGTCTAAACTGGGGTAGCATAGTTGGTTGCCTTTCCTAACGCCCCGCGACATTGAGACTTCGTTATTCGATCTTTTTACCTCCCGACTTGAGCGATTCACCACTGGACTACCGAAGCTCCCAAATAACTCACTAAATGTGTATCATTTAATAAGTTCCTTCATCTATGTCTGTCGTCTACCCATGCCCTTTGGTATGTCAGTAGATGTTGCCCCTTGCTCCCACGTCATAGAATTCAAACTCACCAAATACAAAAAGGATTCTGTAGCTTTCTCTCTCCTGGAAGGGGTGGGTAATGACTTCCCTCAATAACAAGCTTCACTTTGCCTCCGCAGTAGGCTCCTTAAGTACAACTGGATGTGGTGGGCTCAAAGTAGAGAAGTATCTTTGGCAAATATGATCAGAATTTGGTATTCGTCTTCTTTGGGGATGACTACAATCAAAGAAGTGGATGCTATTTTCTCTGGATTTCCAATGAATTTGAGATCTTTCAGATAGTATATTACAAACTGAATTATTATCTGGTTGCTGAAGTGTTAGACTGCAGCAGTTAGAGATAAGGAGAGAATACTCGCCCAAAGCACAGCAAAAAAGCATACGTACTTGAATACCCTCAGTGCATATATATATATATATATATATATATATATATATATATATATATATATATATATATATATATATATATATATATATATATATATATATATATATATATATATATATATATATATATATATATATATATATATATATATATATATATATATATATATATATATGTATATATATATATATATATATATATATATATATATATATATATATATATATATATATATATATATATATATATATGAAACATACATATATATATTACATATATGTATGCATATGTGTATGTATGTATGTATGTATGTATGTATGTATGTATGTATGTATGTATGTATGTATGTATGTATGAATACATGTAAATATGAATGTATGTATGTATGTATGTATGTATGTATGTATGTATGTATGTATGTATGTATGTATGTATGTATGTATGTATGTATGTATGTATGTATGTATGTATGTATGTATGTATGTATGTATGTATGTATGTATGTATGTATGTATGTATGTATGAATACATGTGAGTATGTATGTATGTATGTATGTATGTATGTATGTATGTATGTATGCATGCATGCATGTTCGTACGTACAATTGCATGTATGTATGTACATATGTATGCATGTATCTACATATGTGAATGCATGTATGTATGTATGTATGTATGTATGTATGTATGTATGTATGTATGTATGTATGTATGTATGTATGTATGTATGTATGTATGTATGTATGTCTGTCTGTCTGTCTGTATGTATGTATGTATGTATGTATGTATGTATGTATGTATGTATGTATGTATGTATGTATGTATGTATGTATGTATGTATGTATGTATGTATGTATTTATGTATGTATATATGTATGGATGGATGCATTATGCATGCATGGACGCACACATAAATTTACGTAAGCATATATGCATGCATGTGTGTGCGGGTAAGTATGTATGCTTTCAAATATGCATGTGCAAGATATATAGTGGAACCGAGGCATAGGCTTATGAAAGCAAGAGAAAACTATATTGCTCTTAATATTATAATTCCCATGATCAATCACACACACACGCACTGTACACACACACGCACATACACACACATACATGCATATATATATATATATATATATATATATATATAATATATATATATATATATATATATATATAAATATATATATATATATATATATATATATATATATATATATATATATATATATATATATATATATATATATATATATAGATAGATAGATAGATAGATATATATATATATATATATATATATATATATATATATATATATATATATATATATATATATATATATATATATATATATATATATATATATATATATATATATATATATATATATATATATATATATATATATATATATATATATATATATATATATATATATATATATATATAGGTGTAATTTTGGAGACAGCATTGTATTGAGCAGAGACTTGGAATCCAAGATAGGATGAAAGGAGGAAGTTGAATGTAATGGAGATGGGGTGTTTGAGAAGTATGACTGATGGATCTAATATCGATAGAAAAAGAAATGAGGATGTCAGGCAGAGAACGGGTTCTGAAAGGAAGTTGTCGGATAGGTTATATTAGAGATTGTTGAGTTGGTTTGGACACATGGAAAATATGAGTGATGAACGAATAGTGAAGAGAGTGTGGAGTGCAGAGGTGATTGGAGATAGGTCAAAAGTGAGGCCTAGAATGGGATGGTTGGATTGCTAACTAACGACATCAAAGAGGCAATGCAAATCAGAAATCAAATACAAAGTGCTAAAAATGAATAGATATGATAAGACTTTCCATGAACGTTATAAATTTGAAAAGAAACGTGTCAGATCCATCATTGATATAAGTAAAATAAAATGCAAAAAAGCAATTTACTGACTAGACATGATACAGCAGCAACATGGAAAGTGATAAGAAGCATGATATCAAATGGAAAGACTGCCTCAAAATGCTATGAAAATATTACGAGTTGAAAGAGAAAGATGATAACTTTAATAACTATTTTCCTAACGTTGGGAAAAATACATATGAGAAAACGCAAGAAAACATCAACTCACTGAACATGAGTAGTTACTTAAATGACAATTCTTCCAATGTAAAAATAGGAGATAACTTCAAGATGAATCCTGTCAATTGTGCTACCCTAATTCTTACAATAAAGAGCCTAATAAACTCTGGCTCTTATGGTCCAGATGGTATACCATTTCAATTCATCAAAGATGTACTACCCATGATTGTATCTCATATTCTAGCTATTATAAACACTTCCATTGTTACTAAAAGGTTTCCTGACTCTTGCTAAAAAAAAAAAAATCACATATAATACCTCTGCATAAGAAAGGGGACAGAGAAGATGTGACAAACTATCATCCCATTTCCCTGCTACCCATTTTCTCTAAATTATTAGAAATTTTTTTGGCATGCCAACTAATGTCATAACTAGAGACAAACAGACTATTAGCTATTAACAAACATGGTTTCAGACTGAAACTTTCAACGGAAACTGCACAGCTCCAGGTTACTGATAGAATTTACAATAATATAGAAAAAAATATCTTTCTGTGTATTATTAGACTTATCAAAAGCCTTCGACAGTGTAATCCATGAAATTCTTATTGATAAATGTACTAACCTAAATAGTGACCTGACCTGGTTTAGAGATTATTTATCTAATCACAGACAGTCTATTTGTCTTAACAGCATTATCTCTACTCCAAACAATGTATCATTTGGTGTTCCACTGTGATCAGTCCTTGGTCCTATCCTCTTCTCCATTTATGTAAATGATCTATCTTGTTTCATTCCTGACTGCCTAGTTGGACAATATGAAGATGACTCTCAGCTACTCCTTAGAGGCGATATTAATAATTTCCCAGAGCTAACCTAAAGAGCAGAAAACAGTGTCAAAAGTTAAAACCTATTTTCAAGAAATTGGGCTGTTTATTAACGAAAGC
>JAXCGZ010005840.1:110000-115828 GCA_037179515.1 Halocaridina rubra
ACTAATCATTATGCTCTCGCATAATCCTAGCACCAGTCTGTCTTTCAGGATTACTCCAATGGGTTGGTCATAGATGAGGTCAGGTGAATTTCCTGGTCATTCAGTTCGATCGAATAACAATCAGTCCTAAGAGTCCTTTATCAGATATGCCTTCTTATTTCGGCAAGAGTATGGAGAAAATACACTTAAATAGGAGCCAACACGTATCCTGACTCCTTAATGGACGTAATCATCTATTCCTCTGAAATCTTTTTGCGAAAGCATGCAATCGTCCAACACGATCCTTCTCCCTTGATAACTCACAAATGGCGCTTTACAGTGAAGCACAGAAAAATTCATATACGACTAGAGCCAGACAAGTCTCCTGGAAGGGTCTGGTATCTTCGATCTCCTCTACACTCAATGACCAGATTCTGTCATTCTGAAAACTAGGACACCGAACGGTCCAGACGAAGAATTCGTCACTTAGGCAAAGGTGTTGGAGGTCTCTCGTATCCCAATGAGACAAAAAATCTCAAAACGAAAGGCGATTCTAACCAGTTGCAAATTTTATGGGCTTTGGAATCGAGTGAAAAGCCTTAATTTCTTCTTCCGAGTGGTGTCGACAACCCAACTGCTAATTCCTAGTCTTCCTTTGAAGCTCATTGATCTTGGTGTAACATTTGCACAACTTCATCGTCGCTTCCCACATGATTTTACAATAAAATTTCTGCTTCTCAGGGTATTTTCTGGTGCACTGCAACCAAAGGTCATGTGGACATTGTCAGATCTCTTCTTCCAATGTCAGTAAATGAATGTGAGCTTATGTCCAGTATGTTGGCTAGCCACTTCTGAGTAATGACCGTAGTTCTAGCTTCCGCGGCCTCACAGTAGGCATTTTCCTGTATTCAGTCAATAGCACAAATAACTTATCTGTCTCCAGCTTTGAAAGCCATAGGGTCAAGCTAATCTGCAAACAATCCTTGGAAAGTAGTGAAGAACAAAGTTACAAAATAACGAAAATATGCAATGCACGGTTTTCTTGCTAACCCCATAGCAAAAGGCTATGTACTACCCTGTGTTACGCGGAGGTAAACTTTGGTACTTAAAGAACCAAGAATGAAAAAAAGAATTGTAAGCATAGGAATCTTAATTTAATTTATATTTGCAAATTGTATTTTCTTTTACTATGAACATATCATCTAGGCCCATACAATGAAATGGTGCAAATTATAATTACTTGGCATTGTAAATAAGTATATACATCCTTATTCTAGACCTAACGTCTTAGGAAATTAATAGACTTTGATAAGAAGTATTGATTTTTTTACAGACCATCCTCATGCATACAGCACTCTTCTACTCTGTGAATATCAATGCAAATAAAATAAATGTTAACTTAAAACAATGAAAGCTATTATTGATTTGCAAAATCAAAATCATGCATTTGAAAGCCCCACAGACATAATTATGGATAAATAGAAGCCACAATAAGCCATCTGAAGAGCTAACCACCAGTCACCGTCTATTCAGTTCAGGATTTATGATAAAAAAGAAAATAACATCCACCTTGTGTACCCTAGGCTCTAATGCTTCATATAGCAAATTGTTTTGTAGTAAATCGTGTAACCAAACAGTCCTTTTCACTACAAACAGATTCGACAAGAATATATCATTTGTAACTGTGATGTTTATCTTACTATTCAAATAAAAAGATATCTTTTCATAAACGCTTAAGGGAAATTGAAAGACATGCAATATATAGTCTGTTATTATGCAGTATAGAAAACACTCTTGAAACCTATCAAGAATACGCATCCTACTGCAAGATTATTACTATATGCAGAAGGATGTCAAGCAGCATGAAAACTACTTATTCATGCAATTCAAAAATTTAATTAAAAAACATAAAGATACCCTTATATAATTACAGTTGACTTGATTTATCACAACTAAATACGGATCTACTAATTCCCAAAAATAATTTCAATGATCTATATATTGTTTGTTAAAAATAATGGCATGATTACATTAGATAACATAAGATTAATTACTTACTCGGAATAATTTAGTCGAGAGTAATTAATCACCCCAATGAAATACAATCGTATATGATAACTGCAACTGCAGTGGGTTAATATTATGATTATTATTATTGTTATTATTATTATTATTATTATTATTATTATTATTAGTAGTAGTAGTAGTAGTAGTAGTACTAGTAGTAGTAGTAGTAGTAGTAGTAGTAGTAGTAGTAGTAGTAGTAGTAGTAGTAGTAGTAGTAGTAGTATCATTATTATTATTATTATTATTATTATTATTATTATTATTATTATTATTATTGTTATTATTATTATTATTATTATTATTATTATTATTATTATTATTATTATTATTATTATTATTATTATTATTATTATTATTATTATTATTATTATTATTATTATTATCATTATTATTATTATTATAATATATATATATATATATATATATATATATATATATATATATATATATGTACATATATATATATATATATATATATATATATATATATATATATATATATATATATATATATATGTACTTATATATATATATATATATATATATATATATATATATATATATATATATATATATATATATATATATATATATATATATGTATATATATATATATATATATATATATATATATATATATATATATATATATATATATATATATATATATATATATATATATATATATATGTATGTATATATATATATATATATATATATATATATATATATATATATATATATATATATATATATATATATGTATATATATATATATATATATATATATATATATATATATATATATATATATATATATATATATATATATAGCATTGCCTACTCTGACAAATATATACAAACTTAATGGAATAAACAGAATGACAAACGTAACTTGCATAATTAGAAAACGATTGCCCTCAAGCTATGTTCCTTCTGATAAACACAAATTGGTGCTAACTGACCTATAAAAATTTAAATAAATAGAAGATAGGATCTTTATTTCAAACAGCACAACAAAGAGAAGAAATAACTAGAAAGGTTGCAGTAGAAACCTAGATAAAATAAAGCTTTTGCATGCTTACTAAACATAAGAGCCATAATTTTACATTTAGATACTTGGTGGAAGATAAAGGTTGATGGCTATCAAATTCAGTGATCAAATGTCAAGTTTTTTACGTTAATCTCTTTTGCACGGAGAAAGTGTAAAACATTAGATAATAGCATCCAATGAAACTATGAAAGGGGAGAGAGAGAGAGAGAGAGAGAGAGAGAGAGAGAGAGAGAGAGAGAGAGAGAGAGAGAGAGAGAGAGAGAGAGAGAGCAATGCAATCTTAGCAATGCCACAACAGAAAAAGCACTAGTGAAATTCCAATTTCTCTTTGAAGAACACGAGAGTCCCTATGTAGCGTCATAAAAGTCTTAGAATATTTGAGTTTACTTATGCTGAAGGTCATGATAACTAAGGAAAAAAAAAAGGATGATCTGAAGAGAAAAGAAAAGCTTTTTGGTCTAGTTTCGTGTAAGGAGGAGAATGACATCCATTATAAAGCAATGAATATTTCTCATTTAGTGGCAGCAGGTTCAATCCTGGGCAGAGGCTTTCAGTCTCCATGTCGTTACCGATCAAATCGGGCAATCAACTGGGGGTCGGTTATTTCCTATAGGTCTACCTGATTTCTCAGCCATTGCCTGCAGATCACTGGGTTTACGTGATTGGAGAAGGGGCTTGAACCCGTTTTATATGGTAGGTATGTTGTCGTGCTTTATCACTCTCCCTAGCTTCTGTCTTTCATTAGAGAACTTTAACCTTTATATGTTTTATAAGTCATGAATATTTTCTACATTTATAAGAACATAAGAACAGAGGACACTGCAACATGCCTACTGGCACACACGAGGCAGTTCCATTTTTGAATTGTATTTTCAGCATGTCTAACCTATTCTATTCTACTCTACTTATTTATTCTATTTTTCTGTTTATGATTTTTCTAATAAGCACTAACCTATTTATACCCACCCTACCTCTGTCATATGTCTATCCAATCTACATTTGAAGGTGTCTAAGGTATTGGCATTTACTATCCTACTAGGAAGCTTGTTCCATGCATCAGCTACTCTATTACCAAACCAATTTTTACCAATTTCCCTTCTGAAAGAATTCCGTGCAGAATATGTAACTTGAGTATTTTGGAGCAGAAATTGTTAAAAAAACTATATGAATATAAAACAATAATACTGAGATGATCTATCATTGCGAGGGTAAGCTCTGAAATGATTTCTTGATGCCCTGATATAATCTTTCATCTGGAGGATAATCTCTACAATGACGATTTCAGGTTTTTTTTTATGTTAATCACTAAGTAAAAGACATACTCTGAAATGATTTCTTGATGCCCTGATATAATCTTTCATCTGGAGGATAATCTCTACAATGATGATTTCCGTTTTTTTTTAAGTTAATCACTAAGTAAAAGACATACTCTGAAATGATTTCTTGATGCCCTGATATAATCCTTCATCTGGAGGATAATCTCTACAATGACGATTTCCGTTTTTTTTTTTATGTTAATCACTAAGTAAAAGACATACTCTAGTAATCCCCGAATTCTAAAAAATCCAGTAAGAGAACCAACAATCATAGACATAGTATCACAAGCTAGCTCTCTAGTAATTCCAAGGTATGAGAAAGCTGATATTTCAACTTTTTCAGTATTTATTATTATTTATATTGCTAGCCTGCTGGCTAGTACAGTGGTAACGCACTGGCCTCGCATTCACGAGATCGAGAGATCGGTTCCCGTCCGAGACCGAGAGTTTAAGCTGTTTACTGGCAGGAACTGCTGTGGTTGAACACCACAGTCGGGGGTTGGGACTTGCCCTTGCTGACGAATACCCATTGTATTGAAATGGAAATAAAGGTTTATTATTATTATAATTATTATTATTATTATTATTATTATTATTATTATTATTATTATTATTATTATTATTATTATTATTATTATTATTATTATTATTATTATTATTATTATTTTTATTATTATTATCATTATTATTCCTGAATTACACAGCAGGCAATAATCCGTGATAATCTCGCAAATGAAGATGAACTGGAAGTGAAAATAAATCATTCGAAAAAGTTCTCTTTTGGAAAGTAGCAACGTCGTTCCTGGAATACTCAAAAGGGAACAATCCATGACAATCACAAAATAAAAAAATAAAAAACTGGAAACGAAAATAACTCAGTCTAGTAAATACACTAAAAAGAAAATAGCAACGTCGCAAAAACACCTTTACGTCCGTTTGTGAATTTATCATCTTTCCATTTGTTATTCAAAAACACCTTTACGTCCGTTTGTGAATTTATCATGGTTCCATTTATTATTCAAAAACACCTTTACGTCCGTTTGTGAATTTATCATCGTTCCATTTGTTATTCAAAAACACCTTTACGTCCGTTTGTGAATTTATCATCGTTCCATTTGTTATTCAAAAACACCTTTACGTCCGTTTGTGAATTTATCATGGTTCCATTTGTTATTCAACCAATATTCCTATATTACGGTTTGCAAAGAGAAAGAGCAGAAAAGAGTAATAATCTAAAACAAGAAAAATAAACAAAGGAATAATTTTAAAACCAAAACTATATAGGATAATAAGTCATATTTTATATAAAGAAAAATTATCACCACTTAAAAACACAAAATATTTATTACCAGAAGAATTTAACAATATATCCATATAATAAAAATAAATTTTAAAACTATTCTCAAATAAAC
>JAXCGZ010005841.1:0-37500 GCA_037179515.1 Halocaridina rubra
TAGTGGTTCCTTGGCATTTTCCTCATTGGCCCTTTCTGGCCCTGTTTCCACAACATGGGCTGAGTGAGTGGCCAAACGGCTATGTGGGGCGCCGCTGTGTGAGGGAGCGTGGTGGCTCTTAGAGTTTGGCTGAAAACACTGGGAAGGTGGAGCAGAGTAATGGCCTTTGCCTCTGAACTGCTGAGGCTTAGGTCTTCCCGGGTCATCCTTCTTGAGTGTGGGTGCATGGCCGTAATAAGGCTTAGGAGTGTGAGGAGGAGGAGCTGGACGATTGAAGTTCTGTGAGGGGCTCTTGTGCTTCCCGTTCCTGTAATCTCTATTTCCGGATAAAGGACTACTGTCTGGGATTCCCGCTCGAAGCCGAGCAAGCGCAAGCTCATGTTCATGTTGTGCTTGTGCCTCCTTACGTTGTGCTTGTGCCTCCTTACGTTGTGCTTGTGCCTCATCAATTGCTCTCTTCTCCAGCTTATCTCGGCGCTCAACCATCTTCTCATGAGCCCATTTGAAGAGCTTCTGTCTTGGGGAAAAACCGTATCTCTCACCCCTAGCAATCAGTATGTCTAGGTAACGCTCCTCATCGAATGTTTTGATGGTTTCCATGTTTGTTTCCTAAACAGTCAATAACGAAGTGCCAAATCAACCACAAAAAAAAATCAAATCTCTACAATTCAGTAGTAGAAAAAAAATGAAAGAACCACACAACACCAAGGAGAAAAAAAAATTCAACACCACAGTTCAAACTTAAACGTAAAAGTGATCTCAAAATCTCACCATAAAAGTGACTCAAAATTCAATCAAGTGCAACAGCAGCAAAATGTTGCAAAACAGTGCATGAAACACTGGTAATACAGAATGGCAGTCGTGCCTGCTTACAGCAATACGTGGCAGTACCTGCGGTTATTGTGCAAATGAAAGGAATGAGCAACACAATCAAGTGCAACAGCAACAAAATGTTGCAAAACAGTGTATGAAACACTGGTAATACAGAATGGCAGTCGTGCCTGCTTAACAGCAATATGTGGCAGTACCTGCAGTTATGGTGCAAATGAAAGGAATGAGCAACACAATCAAGTACAACAGCAACAATATGTTGCAAAACAGTGCATGAAACACTGGTAATACAGAATGGCAGTCGTGCCTGCTTAACAGCAATATGTGGCAGTACCTGCGGTTATGGTGCAAATGAAAGGAATGAGCAACAACGAATTTTACAGACTAGCACCCAGTGCCTGAGAGTACAAACAAGTACAGTATAGCGGTCGTGCCTGCGTATGAGCGCGTATATGGCAGTACCCACAAATAAAATGTCGTAAGTAATACGAACAAGTATAGTATCGCGGTCGTGCCTGCGTATGAGCGCGTATATGGCAGTACCCACAAATAAAATGTCGTAAGTAATACGAACAAGTACAGTATAGCGGTCGTGCCTGCGTATGAGCGCGTATATGGCAGTACCCACAAATAAAATGTCGTTAGTAAAATTCTTGAGTGTTACCAAAAGGGCACAGATCCTATGCAAAATACACCAACGATAAGCTAACAGCTTACTAGGCAGCCAGATTACACATTTCTACTAGTAATGAGAAAATTTATTTTCAAGTGACAACTCAGACACATGAAAGGCTTTGCCTAGGCTCGGTAAACGACACCAAAGTTTTTCTTCCAATCTATGAGCAGTCAATGCTTGATTATAAAACACAATTATAAGCAAAATACTTGATATGCTTTCTCCCAATTCCTAAATCCCAAGGAAATATAAACAATTCCTAACAAGTATCACCCCTTAACGGATATATAAAACACGAATGCTTTAAAACTCAATCTTATCATGCAAATAAATGAAATTTTATATAACACGTCTTCTCGTCATGCAAAATTTCTAAAGTCTGTTACCACATAATCTCATGTAGATTTCCTGATAGATTGTTTACCACATGGGAAACAAGAAAATATTAGTTACCATTATCAATATTGAAAATAAAAAAAAATTTCCTATCTGCAACGTCTCTAGCGCGAAAATTTTCGTGTGCAGCCTAAGATTCATTCATTTCAATACTCGAGCCAATGGTAATCGGTTTTCATGTGCAATGTTAAAAAGCAAAATAAAAATAAATTTATAAAATCAGTCTGTCTGTTCGGGTCCCTGTTCGGGCGCCAATCTTGTGGGGGTTTAGGATGGTAGAGTGTTGTTAAGATTCTGTTTTACTAAGGGGACTCAAAGTACCGAGCTCGGTTAAGAGCTCACAAACAGACAGGACAGATATTTGTACTTGAACACCCCATCTCTATTACCATTAGTCGGTTAAATGAAACTCAGAATTCAACTTTCTTTTAATTTTGGAAATGCAATGACATTAAAAGAATTGAATTAAATTTCTCAAATTAAATTTTATGAAATGCTGCCTCGAATCCCGGAGGTGGTGAGTACGATTTCGTTTCCCGGCACCACGGATGTATGCCAAGACTTTGGCCTCAAGTCGATGATTACCTCTGTCACACAGGCAGAGTAGAATACAGGACACTGCAATTTCAGAAACAGAAATGACACACTGTTTATAATGGGAAACTTAAAGCATGAGCACACATATAATGAGTTTCCAATGTCATGTTACTGGATGAATATATATTGGTTATTCACAGATAACCAGAAATATTTATGCTACCATAATAGCATACAAAACCATTAATTCTTTACTGGTTTTTAAAGGAAAACAATATATTCACAATAAATGAAAATTAAGCAAGACAAATACAGTACTGTATGTATTCCTTAAATTGTGGGCAACCACAAAAGTTGCAATGCTTATTACTGATTAACAATTAATATGATAACACTCTATTTAGGATAAAGGAAGAATCTACGAGATAAATACAGTATTCATTCACTTTTAGTTATCAAGAACTTTGCAATGAAAAAAAGGGTGCAAAACCACCTTTTGAGGTATTTGCAACTTATAACTCAAAACACTTTATCCCCAACATATGAAGAATTAGCAAGATAAATACAGTATGCATTCATTAAATTGTGGTTAACAAGAAATATTTGCAAAGCCAACTGGGAAAAATTACCTTTTAAATATTTGCATTTTGTTTAGCAAATAGCTTTATTGACGAGTTTTTGACGTAAAACACTTTATTTACGATGATAGAAAGGGGTGAAATGAAATTAGAATTTATTAGGAAAAGAGATAGATTTTTACGGGCTCATAACCAGTCTTCAGAGGATGAGATTTTCGTTTATCACATTTAGTGAAAAGAAACTTCTCAGCAATGTATATCAGCTGTAATTTCCAGGTTAAGGAATTAACTTTGGCATGTGAGATTCCAGTTTGGTAATCTACAAAATTTTGTGTGTATGGGAATGAGATCTGAGAATAGAAATCCATAAGATTTAGCCAGCAACGAATGTAACTAATTCTCGAAAATAAACCAATTTGCTTGACCCACGAGCTTTACCATACACTATCCCTCACCTTGTTGTGCTAGATGAATTCCTGTGAAGATGCCACGTAATTAAGATTTGAAATAAACTTAGACTGCCCAGGCGAGATGTTGCCTCCGGGCAGTCTCGGCGCCAAAGGAGAGCGTCTCATTGTCCCTCCTGGTGAGTTCATCTGTAGGATACATTTCTAGACCAGTAATTGGCTCTGATATCATTTTAAGGACTATTTTAGTGGTGGTCCCTGGCAGGCAATTATAGCAGAGATGCAAGGGAGAGACAGTATTTTTAGGTGCAACAAGTGGAAGCAAATAAAATAAAACGAGAATAATAATGAAAAGTTAGGTTACTGGTTTTAATATCTCATAATTTTCTTGGCTCGTAGCAGACAGAACATAGGAGCAGCCTTTATATCGGGGCTATGCTTCTACACGTACAAGAAGAGTAAATAAGGTATATTTAAAATTAGCTATAAGCTAAAATACAAATTGCAAATAATCATAATCTGCGAAAGTCAAGAAGTGGGAATTATTTTTTTTAGTTAGAAAATAACAGTTATGTTACTAATTTATTTAATAAGGCATCTAACAGCCTCTGGTGACTTTGAGCGAAACACTATGTCACAGAGTGCAAACAGAAAATATGCGACGGATCACCTTGGTTATGAGACACACCACACACCATGTTCAGCATCAAGTGGTCTTTTTATTTCTCTTCCCAGCTCTCTAAAGAGAGGGAAAAGCAGACAGAATATAAATGCAAAGTTGAAATTTGAACGCTTTCTATAGAATTGTGGAACACACAATAATGTGTGTTTAGCTAAACAAAACAACACAAAAGCACAAAAAAACAAAAAAACAAAACAAGACAATCTTTCTGTTTCTCTCTTTGGCTCTCGTGATAGAGGAAGTAAAGAAAACAGAGATACTTAGGTTTGTTTCTTTTCTTTGTAGAAACTTCCACCTCAGATCAGGGATGGAGTGGAGGAGGAGAAATTCACTTCACTGGTAGGAAGAGGCTTCAACTACCTATCACAAAAGAGATAAAAACAAATTAGAAACCTGAACACTCTCTCTCTCATTTTCTTCCCAACTCTTATAAAAGAGAGAGAAGAGCAGGCAGAAATATTTGGGGTATATGACACACACAGTCACTTGTTTTCACTAAAACAAAAACGGGAACACAAAACAAAACAAAACAAAAACAATCTTTGCTTCTTTTTCTGGCTCTCGTGAGAGAGGAGGAAAAGAGAACAGAGATACTCAGGCAGGTCCTATCACTACTGGAGCTGGAACCAGACTTTTGTGGGGAGTTATCTTCTGGGCGGAGTCGGCTTTAGCTGCTGGGTGGAGTCGGCTTGTACTATTGGCTGCTGGTAGAGTGAGAGAGGAGAGGTCCAATCGCTACTGGAGCTGGAACTGGACTGATTACTTCCACTGCAGCCCTAAGTGCATGGGAGAGTTTGAGGAGTTTCAAAGTTTCACCAATGTCAAACCACATAAATTGTTACATCCATCACAAACTAGATGGCTCTCTCTGCTTATGATTGTGGCCAGACTGGCTGAACAATACAATGCACTGAAACTTTACTAATGCTGTCCTGGTTGATAAACTTACCAGTCCAGAAATCATTCTGCAGAGACTAAGTAACCCTATTACTAAACTGTATCTGTTATGTCTTGATTTTGTCTTGCCTATTTTTAATAACCTGAATAAACAAATGCAGTCTGAGTCACCACAAATACACATTTTTTAAAGTTCAGTTACTTCAGTTCTAAAAAAAAACAATTTAGAATGCTATCTCAGAGAGAGTTATGTTAGTAAAGCTCCACTGAGACACATTAAGATCAGAGACTATAGTAATTTCAAACCTCTGAAAAAAATGTATCTTGGTATCAAAGTAGGGACTGAGATAAGAAATGAAACTCAGTATGATGCAGAAGAACTCAGACACATTAGGCAAAATTACTTAGTTTTTTTTTTTGTTTTTATTTTAAGCTGCCTCTCAGATTTACAAAATGTTCCTTTTGATTCATCAGCAATGGTATCTTTGAAGGCTTTAAGTCCAAAAATAGATATGGATTGAGGAATGCCACCTTTTGTAGATTTGATGACTTCATTTGGCCATTCAATAGAATTAGATGTTCAGCACATAGACACAGAATGGAGGGTGCTTGCTAGTTCCTTAGGCACTCTTGATGTTATTCCGGATATATCACCTGGACTTTTTTGGAGCAAAGTAGGTTCTCTTAGGCAAATGGACAATAACTTGATGTTTACAAATCTTTCGAAGTTCATGCAATCACTGCTATGTTTACCACACTCAAGTGCTACTGTCGAGAGAGTTTTTTCTGCCATATACAGAATGAAAATAAAAACCAGGTATAGATTGTCTACTGAAACCTTAACAGGTTTGCTTCATACTAAGCAATTAATCAAAGAAAAATCATGCTTAGATTTTACTGTAACAAAGCCATTGCTGAAGAGAGTAGGGGCCGTAAGTATATATGGTCAGAAAAAGTAGAATATGCATTTGCAATATATTTGTATTCATGGAGAACTTTTTTTTTCACTTTTGAATTTAATATCAGTTACAATTAGAATAATACAAATATACAGAAAAAATAATATTTTTTCAGTCCACTCTTTCATTTATATATAAATTTTATTTTTGGTTTTCACTATGAGTATGATCATTGCTTGAAGTCAGAAGAATATAATCGTTTGGTTGAAGAATGTTTTGTTATATATAATTTTCTCTTGATTATACTGTTTAAACTCATTATCATGAATACCTCTCTGCTTATAATTTTCACCCATCCATGCTGTTAGGGAATACTACAAAAATTCAAAATTAAAATGGTTAACCTGTAAAATGTTTGTTTCTATACCAACAAATACGATACTATATATACAAATGTTGAAAGATTGTGATGATGCTTTGATTTGTGTTGTCTTTAGATTTCTTAAATCCACGGAAATTTCGCCTGAATGCAGTTTTATAAATCATGCACTGCAAACGCTACAGAATTTTCTACAGATTATATTTTCGTAAGTATAGATCTCTACAGATTTGTTCATGTATATCTACAGATTTAAAAAAAAAAGATCTGGCACACTGCGCGAACCCTCGACCTGACGCCTCATAGTCGCGGACGCTACCGCTTGAGCCACGGTGACTACTACTACTACTACTACTACTACTACTACTACTGCTATTATTATTATTATTATTATTATTATTATTATTATTATTATTATTATTATTATTATTATTATTGATGTTGTTATTGTTGCTGCTGTTGTTGTTACTGTTTTTATTATTTATAACTATCATCATTATTTTATTTTAGTATCATTTTATTTTAATATTATGATCATTATTGTTATTTATATTATTATTTATTATCCATTATTATATTATTTACACTAATGATCCCTTTACGCTATGTGTGTGTGTGTGTGTGTGTGTGTTGATACGTCGGGTAGCGACTAGTGAGACTAGTGACAGATTCTCAACGGCGTGAAGTTCAGGGAAAAGAGTCGAACATGAGGAAAGGTGAAGTGTGGCCTAGTATTACCTTTATTGGTATTTGTATTCCTATGTATTCAATACATGGAGGTTATGCAATAAGAGATATGATATAAGAAATGTTTTATATAGGAAAATTGGATAAAGAGGAATTCCTTGTCGGGATAGAAGTTTGTTTATGAAAAGGCCGGGAATCTTCCCCAATGATTGGTGGAAAGGGACACGCAGCTGAGTTCTGATTGGCCGCCGGCCATCCTGTAGTTTTTAATGCAGTTTTATCAATTTTATTTTGGTTATTAATGACTTCTGTCATAATTTTTGTTTCTTTCCATCAAGCGGGAATCTCTGTACGGTTATCCATCAACAAGCTTACATAGACAACTTTTCATCATTGAGTAGATACCCCAAAAAGAACTTGTATATCAGACAATATATAGAGGTGTAATATATATATATATATATATATATATATATATATATATATATATATATATATATATATATATATATATATATGTATATATAAGGCGCATCTGGCTTTTTTGATACATTATTATTACACCCGTCTCTTTTCTGGGGAACTTTCCCCGCTTATTATTCCTAACCCAAAATAAAACAACTAATGAAGGCAAAATCGTTTTTAAAAAAACAGAAACCTAATATTGAGACCTACATGAGCAGAATCAAATAATAGGGGATGAGATGGGTGTAATAGTAAAAAGAAACCCTCTAATTACCTTCTAGAAATTTAGGTGCAGGCTGGGTCTCTTACCTGTCTTCCAACTTTGAATCAAATAACAGGGACCCCTGCAAACGATGCGAGTTTGTGAGACTACTTTTTTTTACGAATTATCCTTAGTTGCTCTCATAAGATGCTACGAGACACTCATGTTTACCGTGATTATTGACGGTACTTACACGTTTGATCTTCTCAGCTTTAACTCATTTTTATATGGGGTCGCCCTTGTGAATGAGTCGTCTCCATCTATATCTGTTCTGTGCTTCATTTTCATCAATACCCTTCCATTGCAAGTCTTCCCCTATACAATCACGCCATCTTTTTCTTGGTTTTCCTCTCCTCCTTCTATCCTGAACTTCCATTTCCATCGTATGTCTTCCAACATGATGTTCGTCCCGTCGTATAGGTGTCTATACCATCTAAGTCTTCCCTCCTGTATGTTCTTTGATAATTCAGCTACCTTTGTTGATCCTCTTATATACTCATTCCTAATTCTATCCTTCCTTGTTACTCCAGCCATCCACTTCAACATTCTCATCTCCGCTACATCCATCCCCTTCTCCTCTGTCTTTCTCATACTTGCTGTTTCTGTTCCATATAACATAGCTGGTCTTACAACGGTCCTATGAAACTTTCCCTTTAATCTCAGTGGTACCCTCTTGTCACAGAGAACACCAGATGCAGACCTCCAGTTATTCGATCTTGCCTGAATTCGATGTCTCACTTCTTGATCCATGCTTCCACTATCCTCTACTATGGACCCCAAGTACTTAAACTTCTGTACTCTCTTTATTTCTTCCCCCATCCTTTCTTATGCTATGTCCACCATCTTCAGCAATGTTGGCACACATATAATCGGTCTTTGACCTGCTTATCCTCATTCTTCTCTCCTCAGGTGCTGCTCTCCATCCCTCCTAATTCTCCTCCAAATCCTTCCTCCTTTCTGCACACAATAGTGTCATCTGCATATAATATGCATAATGGCACTGCTTCTCTCCCATCTTTGGTCATTACATCCATCACCACATTGAAGATGAATGGACTAAGTGCCGACCCCTGATGTAATCCAACTCCTACCTCAAATCCATCTGTCTCTCCAACACTGCTTCTCACTCTAGTATACACATTCCTATACATCTGAATAATTCTAACATACTTTTCCAGTACCATCTTCTCCCTCAGACATCTCCATATTTCCTGTCTTGGTACTCTGTCATAGGCCTTTTCAAGGTCTATGAAAACCAGGTGCAAGTCTCATTGTTTTTCTCTAAATTTCTCCATCACCTGCCTTATACAAAATATTCCGTCTGTTGTGCCGCTTCCCTCCATAAATCCCAGCTGTTGTTTCCTTATTCTCACTTCTCTTAGCCTGAAATCTATCATTCTCTCCAGTATCTTCAATGTGTGAGACATTAGCTTAATGCCTCTATAATTGCTGCATTCTTGGACATCACCTTTACCTTTATATATAGGTATCAATATATGTTCCTGCCACTCTTCTGGTATCTTTTCCTGTTCAGAGATTTTTGCCATAAGATCATACAAGATGTTTACCCCTTCCTCTCCTAAGGCTTTCCATATGTCAACGGGAATCAAGTCAGGCCCTGTTGCCTTCCCATTCTTCATTTTCTTTAAGGCATGCATCACCTCTTCCCTAGAGAGCCCCATTGCCATTCCCATGTTTACTTGTCCATCCTCTCTAATAAGTCTTTCATTTTCTTCATTTAGCAGTTGCTCAAAATACTCCTTCCTTCTTTAGGACCGTACCATTTCCATCTTTAATTTGTTTAATATGGGTGATGTCCTTCGTACTTTTATTTCTTACCTTTGACAGTTTGAGCATCTTGCTTAAATATTCCTTACTTTCCAGCATCATAAACCTCATCATATGCCTATGCCTTAGCTGTAGCTACTACCTTTTTTACTTCTTTGTTTCTCTCCCTTAATATTTCTCTGTCTTCCTGCAACTGTGACTCTTCGAATTTCTTCCTTGCCTCCTTCTTACCTTATACAACCTCTCTTATACCCTCCTGTACTAGCCTGCTGGCAAGTACAATGGTAACATGCTGGCTTCGCATTCACGAGGTCAAAAGATCGGTTCCCGTCCAAGACCGAGAGTTTAAGCTGTTTACTGGCAGGAACTGCTGTGGCAGGGCACCACAGTGGGGGGTTGGGGCTTGCCCCGGCCGACGAATACCCATTGTATTGTAATGGAAATAAAGGTTTATTATTATTATTATTATGATTATCCTCCCATTAACAGCTTTCCTTTTCCTCCCATACTATTCCAGATGTTTCCCCCAGTATCTCCCTTCCATGCCTTCTAATCACTGATGCATTATGCCTCCACCATTCCTCCACGTCTTCAATTTCCAGATCAGTCTCTCCCAAAACTCTTCTCCTAAACTCTCTCTGCTCATCATTATCCCAATTTATACCGCCTGATTTTCTTTACCACATTCGTTTTCGTGTTTCTTTCTCTTTTTATTTTCTGGTCCACACACACAAGCCTGAGTTGGGGGGCTACATGGTCACCCGGGATAACTTTACAATTCTTAACTTCCACCAGCCTTGATCTATTGTAAAGGGAGTAATCTATTTTAGAGCATCTACCAGCACTCCTGTACGTTATCAAGTGCTCCCTCTTCTTTTCAATGAACGTGTTCACTATTGCCATATCAAAGGACATGGCAAAGTCTACTATACTCTCCCCCTCTGGGTTTCTCTCCCCGATCCCATGTCCTCCATGCACCCGCTCAATTACATCATTTCCATTTCCAACGTGCCCATTAAAATCTGCACCCACTATAATCCTCTCATTTTCCTCCAGTTTCTGCATTACCTCACATATTTCGTTTCAAAACAAGCTCTTTTCCTCCTCTGTGCACCCCACTTGTGGTGCATAAGCACTAATGATATTCATTGTCTCCCCTCCATAACATATCTTCACTCTCATAATGCGGTCATTCTTTCTATTCACTTCCGTCAGTGCATTCTTCATTTCCTCAGACAGCACTATACCAACTCCATTCCTATCCTGCGCATTTGCTCCACTACAGAATAGCTTGTAACCATCACCCAGCTCTTTGGCTTTATTCCCCTTCCATCGAGTTTCCTGCACACATAAGATATCCACTTTCTTTATCCTCATTAAATCTGCCAACTCTCTTCCTTGTCCTGTCATTGACCCGATATTGAGATGGCCTACCCTGATTCCATTTAGAGCTCGCTTCTTTAGCTGCACCCGCTCATGGTGCAGTAGCCCTTGCCTTGTCACAGAGTTAGGGCGATGTATCTGTGCCTTGTGTACGGAGTACGCCCTATCACTATTCTCATTTATATTACGACTCATTTCATGGGTTCTGGCATGGGTTTTTACAGTCGGATGCCCTTCCTGACAACAATCCTATATTTATCCGGGCTTGGGACCGGCACCCATAGAGGCTGGCTTGCCCCCCAGGCGGCTAGATTGGTACGTACACATATGATAATGAGTAATAAATTGCTCTCGTGACATGCTACGAGTCACTGGGGACACGAGGTTTCGTACATAGGCGTTTCGTACTTAGAAATAAAATTGAGGTTTCGTACAGAGAATGACATTTCGTATATAAAATCGAACGAGGTTTCGTACATATCTTTTTTTTTTCAAAAATTGATTATGAGCCAATTCAGTAATTATTGCTAATAAAGTGTTACTTGTTCCAATCTCCAATGTATTTGGTATACTAGTGCAGGAGGCCCGTTTTGGGGTTCCCAAAACATTAAAAAAATTCAAAAGTCAAATAATTAAAAAGTTATTTTATTTTAATATATACATATAAACATAGTTTTTTACATAATTATTTACAAAAGCATATCGTTAGGTTAGGTTAGGATTAATATATAGCGAGGTTAAGTGCTAAATAATCGGCCCTTAATCATTCACATCGAAGATAGCAAAATCTTTAGATCTCCTGTGTTAATTATTGAAACATAATTAAAGTGTAAGATTAATCAGGATTTGCAAAATGAAATATATAGGTAAGTATTAATACTAGTATATGCATCTAGAATTAATTTTTACAAAAAAATAGTAAATAAAAATAAAGACAAACTAAAATGCACTATACCGTCAAAATATACACCGAAATACCCAACAGCACCCCCATATTTCCACATCGGAAAAATGAACAGGTCTGACCAGTAGTTAACATAATTTATGCGCAAAATCACTTGACATCCTAAAATGGAGTTTTTTGATAAACAGCTAATAATATTGTGGCGCTTTATTTCCTAAACAAAAGTTCAGTTTGTTGAACTTTTCTATTGTACGAAATCTTGTTCTCTATTGTACGAAACCTCGTTTTGTTTATATACGAAACGCCTTATGTACGAAACATCGTGTAGCCCGAGTCACTCATGTATACCGTGATTATTGACTGTACTTATACATTTGATAATGAGTAATTAGTTGCTCTCGTGAGATGCTACGAGACCCTCATGTTTACTGTTATCATTGACGGTACTTATACATTTGATAACGAGTAATTAGTTGCTCTCGTGAGATGCTACGAGACACTCATGTTTACTGTTATTATTGACGGTACTTATACGTTTGATAATGAGTAATTAGTTGCTCTCGTGAGTTGCTACGAGACATTCATGTTTACCGTGATTATTGACGGTACTTATGCAGTTGATAATGAGTAATTAGTTGCTCTCGTGAAACGCTACGAGACATTCTAGTTGAAAAACGTGGTAGGGATACGTGGATCAGAAGACATTCTAGCTTAATTCGGAGTTTCGTGATTGCTGACGACATCTGGGTTTTCCGGATAGTTGAGTACAGATTTAACTTAATTCTAACATTCTTTATAACTATGTGTGAGGGACAGAAAAAGCACATTTTATTAGAACACTCGTAGGTAGAATATATATTGGAAAATTTATTATTCTGTATGAGGAAGTTTTAAGGTGAGGAGAGTTTATTTAATAATTCACATATCAGCAATTCACAAACTCCCTTAAAAAATATTTGCATGTATGTCTATGCATGAAATATCAATTATATTTTATTGGTAGAGGATTTACAGTAATATGAGATCATTTGTAGGCCTCTACCGAAGCCATGTCAAGATTTCCGAATTTAGGGGGTTATGAGATAGAAGGAAAATCCTCCACACTCAGTAACGGGGAGATCATGGATTTGGGGGTCTTTGTTGGCAATGTAAAAAATGAGCAGTTTCGTCATGAAATGAATGTGCAAGATATTGAAAATAAAAATAAATTGTCAGTCGTCAACTTGTGCTATCCTTCATCAGTAGTGGGGGAGACTAGGAATTTATAGGTTATTTGGGGGGATAAAATCATAGAATAGTAATTTACATGTGAAATTGGAATCGTATATAAAGTACTATAATATAGTGAAAAACCATTCCTGTCTTAGGGCCTTTTCCCTTGACTGCCCTTTGATAAACCAGTCATAGCCTAGCCTAACTGACCCCAATATTAAATGCAATTCTTTTTCGCTTTTTCTAAATGGGGGGGGGGGTTCATATCCATTTAGCTATTATAAGCCCCTAAAATTACATACCTTATTCTTACATTGCATATATTGAGATTTCAAGCAGTCTTGAACACTTTGGAATATTAAGATAAAAAACAATTCTGAATAGTATGGGGAACTTAGATTATCTCTCATAATACTTAAGAACTGCAAATTACTATTGGTTGTTGAGAATGCCATGTTAGAAAAAAAAAGTTAAAAAGAGCATTTAATAGTTAGAAATTATGATTTTAAATTCATATAAGCGGGAAGATCTAGTTTGGTGGAATGCTAAGTGGTAACTGATTGACTCTTATTCTGCTCATACCTCGATATAACAAATCGTTCTTGAATGGATATAAAAAATATGGACGACATCAAGAGCAAGCAGCAGACTTAATATATTTCAGTTTAATCCTGTACCTCGATTCAGATATCTGTTGGAAATATTTCTTTTCCTTTGAATATGATGTATATGCCAAACTAATAATTTCAAAATACACACCATTCCGTTTAGTGGAAGTGAGGAGGGAATCAATATCTCGCATTTGAAGTCATGATGACATACATAGAGTCAGTGTTTTAACCGGCTGATTCAGTAGACAGTTGAGGAAGGCAGTACATTTTTTCTCTAAGGCGTTGCAGCCACACACCCGCACTGCGATGTAATTAATTTTGTTATCAGCCTCGCATCCTTAGAGAGCCGGCCATTAGTTGGCGCAGGCCTTAAGTTGTTTACATAGTGGAAGTGACACGTGTACGTTACAGACCCAATTTGGCGACTACGGACTATTGGCAAAAACGGACCATTGTTACCCCTTTGATCCGTAAAATTGAGGTATGATTGTACAGTATATGTAGATGCCATGTGCTATATCATCACATTACATGATACCATTATTTTAGTTTAAAATAATTTTCCCTGCAGTTTTTCATAATTTTTATTTTTTGGGTTGTTGTCTGAGTTAGTATTAGTATTCTTTACAATATACAAAGCGTTTTTGATATTTCAGCTAATTGATTTACGGTGAATAATTAAAGCTCATAGCACACAGTCACAGCTTTCCAGTGATGTGTTTTTTCTGAGGTTAATATTGATGATAAAGTATTGTTTCTATGCCAGTAATCATACTTGTTCTATATTGCGTAAACAATTTTCTTCAGCTTCATATAAAAAAGTAAAATATATTTTTTGTTTAAATTATAAATAATTTAAGAATAATAGAATAGCATCTAAATTGCTAACACACCACAATCTTCCCTCTTTATCAAACATGTCCAAAATTAAGTGCAGAAAAAGGTGTTGTTGTAACAATTTAGATGCCATTTTATAATCTTTTAAGACATTTTCATGCTTAAAAATATGTTACACTTCTTTTATGCATCTGAAGAATAAAATTACACAGTTATGAATAACTATGATTGCTAGTATAGGTACTATACTTTCTCTTCAAAATTAACATGTTAGAAATACTATATTGCAGAAAACTGAAACCATGTGATATGGTATTTGAAATATGAACCTGTTTAATATACAAATACATCAACTCAAAATGTAAAATATTATGAAATAATATGAAAAGTTCTACCTTGGTGTACAGTTATTTAATGTCATCACGATTTAATATATCTTATTTTCATGGCACTGTACAGAAGCTCCCCTACGTATGAACAACCGAGTTACGAACAATCACAAATACCACCTACACCTACCCATTATCCACTCATGTATTAATGTATGTTTTACTGTACTGTAATGCATTATTACACTCATTACTGTATTAATATTCATAAGTACTGTATACTTTGTTTTATGTAGTAGTTAAATATCTTTAGCCAGGTACTGTACAGTACTGCATATGTATGTACTGTACAGTACTTTTTTTGTACCTAAACTATCTTCTGGAACCTAACTCGTTCGTAAGTTGGGGAGTGTCTGTATATGCGAAGTACATATCTGGAAAGTGGTGTTGCAGTTCTCTTTTTCTTTGCAGGATTAATTGTGATATTGGCCATATTAGGCGTGAGTTCGGCCCTTTCCCCCTCCACCTATTTAACCCCGATAGACAAGGATCGATTGAAATTAGTTTTAGACTCAGCATGGTCACTATCAGACCTCGCTCAGGTCCTTTATGCTTCAGCTGGATACCAACATTTGGGGCAAAATGTCCCTGATTCACAGGTGAATATTACATAAGTAAATAGAATTTTGTGTAATTCGTGATTGTGTTTTAAATGTATAAGTATTATATTATTCATTGTGGAATATCATTCTCACCAACCATCACAATTTGTAGGTTCAGTGTGGTGCACGTAAATTGTTTTGAGTTGCGTGTCTGCATTTACACATTAGTTAAATATTGCAACAAACGTTTTGCTTTAAGAATTGTATGGCTATTACTTGTATCATGTAATAATTTCATATAAGTTTGGTGGTGCATTTTTTATATCACAATATTTGAAATGACATTAAGTTTGCACTATTTATGGAAAATGGTGTCTGTACTGAAAATAAGATTTGCAAAAGCATTGTATCTTATGGAAAAAGGTTTCAAGTTCCATCAGATTTGTCCACCATACATTTTTGCTAACTGTGAGCCTGAAAGACATCAATTAATGTTATCATCATAACTTTTAAAATTGGGATATAATGATGTAATGGTGAATGATAGTGTTAGCTGGCACTGTGTTATGGACTTAATCTCTCATCTTGGCTCCCTAAAGAACCAAGGGAGAGGTTGCAGCCCAGGTCACTTTGATGACGTGGATGCCTCCTCAGGTTTTTTTTTTTTTTTATCTCCAACCCTGTAATTATTCATAAATTTAAGCATTTTCTTTTTTCTTTTTATTAACCATGAATTAGTCCTGTCTTAGATAGTACTCTCTGGTGCAGATTCACTCGACATTCGTTGATATATTTAGCCCTCTGCGAATTGATGTAATTACTGTTTTGTTAATTATATTTGTTGTTATTGCTGCCACATATCTTTCTTGTAAAATAGATGACAAACTTTTCCATGAGTGCACTTCAGCCTTTTGTTCATAACTTCACTCTCACTCACTCATATTCATTAACATTATTAAAAATAAAATGAGCAGTATTTTGCTTAAAACATCAAACTATTGGATATAAGGATGCTTTCTAAAACTTTGCGCACCATATTCTGTATTCAAAATGAAAGAGGTTCCTTAACTTGGGTGAACATTCAACCTAATGATGTTGAATGGTATGTGATTCAAGAGGTTTACCTACTTCACAGCCATTTACAGGGGGTCCCTGGTTTTTGTGGTCCACAAGTCACAATATTATGACAGAGGCTCATAAATTATCAATAAATAAATTTTTTGAACTACTTGTGTAATAAATTCAAACCACACACTGAACAGTTTTTGAGCGTGATGGAAGAATACACAGCTAGCAGCATTGTTGTATTTGTTTATATAAACTTTTTGGCTTTATTTATATGCTTATGTATTTGGTTATTTGAAGGAATTAGATTTAATTTCTTTACAAAATTACCAAATACATTGCCGTAAATACGATCTTTCTTCAAAAAAGTTTGTTTAGCGTGAAAGAATACATTGTCACGCCGCATTAGACTGAGAAGAAGAAAAGTTTAGTTTGCACTCGTATGCCATGTTATTTCTCTTGCTAATCTGCTCTCGTTGTTTTCTCTCATTATTGACCTGTACAATGCCTCCCAAGCGTAGTGGTGATTTTTCTGATGGCATTGCTGCTAGGAAATCCATCATCATGGAAATTAAAGTTGAAACAGTAAAATGCTCGGAAAAGGGACAAAGTGCTACGAACATTGGCCACTCATTGGGGTTAGCCCGTTCGACGGTGGCGACCTTCATTAAGGATAAATCTTGCATCCTTATGCATGTGAGAGGTTCTGTTCGTATGATGTCCACTGTGATTACTAAGCAGCATAGTGGCTTTATGAATGACACAGATTATTGGTGTAGTTTCTAGAAGATCAGCATCGATAGCATTTCCCAGTGAGCCTCATGTTGATACAGAAAAAGCTAACAGATTATTCAGTGCTGTGATAAGGGGTAAGGGAGCAAAAGTGAAGAGTTTATGACTAGCAGGGGTCGATTTAAGCGTTTTAAGACTCGTGCTAATATGCATAACCTAAGGGTGTAAGGTACTGCTGCTAGTGCTGATGAGAAAGTAAAAGAGTTTCCACAGTGTGTTAGCAGAAATGGTTAAGGAGGGGAGATACTATGCCAAATAAGTATGTGACGTGGATGAGTCTGGCTTGTTCTGGAAGCATATGCCTGGTCGTTTGTACATCGATAAGGAGGAGATGACAGCTTCAGGCTATAAAGTCATCAAGTAGAGACTGACTTTGCTTTTGGGGGCTGATGCTAGTAGAGACTGCAAGCTGAAGCCCCTGTTGGTTTCCTTGGCAGAAAACCAAAGGGCTCTCAAGGGCATTTGGAAGGGTCATCTGGAAGTCGAACAAGAAAGCTTGGATAACCATTCAGATATTTGAGGACTGGTTCAGCAACCATTTTTTGCCAGAAGTGAAGAGTTTTTGTGGTTCCAAGGGTCTACCCTGTAAGGTGTTGCTAGTGTTGGACAATGCCCCTAGTCACCCTCCCCATATGGATGAATTACATCCTAATGTAAAGTTGGTTCACATTCCACCTAATACCACTTCCATCTTACAGCCAATGGATCAGAGGGTCATTGCCTCTATCAAGGCCTACTACCTACGAAGGACAATCGCTTTGGCTCTCAGGGCAAGAACTTTACTCTCAAGGAGTTTTGGAAATTATACAGTATTCTTCAGGCTGTGAAGAATATTGCTTATTTTTGGGAGGAAGTTAAGCAGACGAACTTGAATGGGATATGGAATAAACTGAGTCCCCAGTTTGTGAATGACTTGTAGCTTTGAGGAGACAGTTGAGACTGTCACCAAGAATAGCGTTGCCCAGAGTAAGGAGGTCAAGTTGGAGGTGGAGCCTGATGATGTAACAGAGCTGCTGGAATCTCATAGAGAGGAGTCATCTGCTGAGGACCTCATTCAACTGGAGAAGTAGATGGTTGAAGAGGAGGAAGAAATACCAAGCCCAGAGCCCAAAAGATGCACAAGCAGGGAATTGGAAGTATCGTTTACCCTGCTAGAGGAAAGGTTGGCAAAGCTCAAGGCTCAGGACCCCAAAATCTGCCAGGTTCACTAAGGTCGTCAGAGGGGTCATGGATTGCCAGCGGTGCTACTAGGAAATTGGAGAGGAGAAGAAGAGGGCATTCTTCCAGACTCCCCTCAACTAATTCTTTGTGAAGGCAGAGCCTCCACCAACAGATCCTGTACCCTCTATCTCAGGTGCCTTTACAGACTCACCTGCCCCATCATCTGCTGCAGGTTCTCTTGCATCTTCAGACTTACCATCCCCAGTCTCTTCAGCACCTGTCTCTCAAGCTTCCTTCTCTCAATAAGACTGTCTCTCCCTCCCTTGCAATGCCCCTTCCACTTTGCCAGCCGACCACATGAGTAAAGGTAAGCAATAGTGTATAGTGTACTTTTACTATTTTTATGTCTTATACTATGAACTTAGATTATTTATTTTTAGCATTGGTGGGGGACCTACGTTTGTATTTAGGTGTGTTCTGACTTACGATGAGAACCGGGTTATGACATCTGTCTGGAACGGAATCCTGTTGTAAATCAGGAACCCCCAGTATATGGTGCTGTTTGATAATCATCTTGGAATTATTTACCTATGATGCTCTTGCAGTAAGCAGCTCCAAAATCTTTTTCTTACCACACATTGTCACTGTGGCACACTTGCATATAAAAGACTGATGTATCCTTTTGATGAGCTTGAAAATTCCCTGCTCAAGCAGTGAGAACTGACTACGTATTGATTCTGCCGAACTATAGATTTTTCATAACAGTAATATGAAATGAAAAACTCATAAAATTAATGGCATAACTTGTGTGAGCTTTCTCTCCTATGTTAGGTTTTTTAAATTAATGGAATGCTGAAACCAAAGCTGAATATAGTGGAGAACATTTCTTACAGAAAGTGTGTTTCTGTGATTGAAAGGAATTTTCTGTGCTTATTATTATAGGTTATGATTTACCAATAAAAAACTTTTTTTTCATTTTATTTTTTAAGCATACAGTGATCCCTCGTTTATCGCGAGGGTTAGGTTCCGGGACCCGTCGCAATAGGTGAATTTTTGTGAAGTAGGAACACCTAAAAAAAGTTGTTGTTGTGTTTTTTTTTTTTATGTAATTTTTTTTTTTTTTTTAAGATTATTGTGACACCAGGACGGACCAAAAAATTATAAAATAAGACGGCCTTTATCAGGCTGTAAAGAGAAACAAATGGAGTGTAATGACCTGTCAGATGTGAAGGGATTACAAAAGATGTGTAATGAATATCTGATATCTATTCCAAAAATTCTCCTTAGATATTATTATTATTATTATTATTATTATTATTATTATTATTATTATTATTATTATTGTTATTATTATTTTAACAATAATTTTCCTTTGATGATGATTGTGGAGATTATTATTATTATTATTATTATTATTATTATTATTATTATTATTATTATTATTATTATTATATCATTATTATTACGAATTTGTAATTAAACCATTATTTTTACAATAAATAATGTAGTTTTGGTTGCATGAACAAAAGTTAATTAAAGATTCTCTCTCTCTCTCTCTCTCTCTCTCTCTCTCTCTCTCTCTCTCTCTCTCTCTCTCTCTCTCTCTCCTCTCTCTCTCTCTCTCTCTCTCTCTCTCTCTCTCTCTCTCTCTCTCTCTCTCTCTCTCTCTCTCCAACATTCTATTCTACCCAACCCAACCCCCACTCTCTTTGTCCCAGCCAACTAGGGAGGGGCACTGTACACAGTTATTAAAGTTAATAAACCAACATGTACAAACAATGATGAGCCCTTAATAATAGTAACAATAATGATAATAATAATAATAATAATAATGATGATGATAATAATCTCCACAATCATCATCAAAGGAAAATTATTGTTTCCAGTAATAATAATAATAATAATAATAATAAGAAGAAGAAGAAGAAGAAGAAGAAGAAGAAGAAGAAAAAAAAGATCTAAGGAGAATTATTGGAATAGACATCATGAAAGTAATGCAGAGGTATATTAAAACCCAGCAGAAAGCTGGAGATTCATTACACATCTTTTATAATCCCTTCACATCTGACAGGTCATTACACTCTCCATCTCTGTTTCTCTTTACAGCCTGATAAAGGCTGTTTTATTTTATCAGTTTTTGGCACATCCTGGTGTCACAGTAATCTTAAAAAAAAAAAAAAAAAAAAATCGCGATAGATCGAGGGATTACTGTATATTCTTTGCAAATATCCTGTATTTTACTTTGAATCGAATTTTTTTTTTAAAAGGAATCAACAATAGCTAGAGTTTTTGTTTTTTGTCATTAGCATATAATTTTCAGTAGTGATGGGGTATGATTCTTATTAACTGTTAAAGTTTGATCCTGTATTTGCTTTTCACAGCACATGCTCATTTTATTGTGCTGAAATGAACTTGCATATACCTGTACTACAGTATTTGAAGTACTGATTCCACATGGCACTGATTACTTACTCTGATAAGGATCACATCTTTGGGATGACTCTTCATCACTTCTTCACTCTTCATCAAATTGATTGATCTCGTTTTGTGAGGTGTATAGTATTCTGTCAGGTCATACTGTTATATATGTATGCAGCATATTATACTTAAGTAATTTCATACTTAACAAATATCTGCTTTGTAACCATGTATAACTTTTCTAAAGGTTTTCATGAAGTTGATATGAAATCAGAATGAAGATGATGATGTACTTTTGGATGGTGGGTGTTAGAGCTGCTTCTGTGTTTAGAGCTTGTGTGAATTTGTATTATAGCATATTAAACTCAAAAAGAAGTTAATCTTAATGTTGGAGTGCATAATCGTTAACCTACCAGTGTAGTACTATCGTTTGCTTGGTCTTGAGGGCCTCTTAAAATACTAAAAAAATGTAGGGAATGAAGGATGAGAGTTATTGCATGGCTGCATTTGTGGGATAAGTGTAAATTGCTAACTTCACTCCTTTCAATTTCAGTCCTTTTGGGAGTGCAGTTTAAGGATGGTTTTATAATGTAGTCCTTGATATTCACCTGCTTTTAGCTTCCACAAACAGTATGCAGTAAAGTCCTCTCACTGATATGGTAATTGTCATTAGCAATCTTCAAATAAAACTTCACACCACTGGATTATTTTGATATGGCTTTCAACTTCACTAAAAATATTATCATTTTGCTGTTGATCTTATCTACAGTATAGGGCAGGCTGGCATAAGTGAGACTTTGAGCAGCTGTTTACTGTAAGAATGATGGAAGATAATTTTTGTTATGTGTTGTCATGCAGTTTTTTTCCATTGTTGTTTGAAACATTTTAGTAGAATATTCCCAATTATTTGTAGTTACAAATGATGTCGGCTACCCCCCAATTAAAGGGGGAAACAGCCAAGGTAGATAGAATAGACAAATGAGACTTTATTGATTTTCTTTCTTATTGTCAAGCGAGTGAAGCTTTTCTTTGCATCCTTTCTGTTTTCTCTCCCCTCGTTTTGCAAATTAGGTCTAATGTATATATTATGATTTATGCCAAATGTTGTGAGATATACTAGTTTTATATATATATATATATATATATATATATATATATATATATCAATTGTATGTATTCCTCGGTGGATAGATGTACTACTGAGCACTTCTACAGCCAAGTTTCTCATGGAAAAATAAAATTCAGGTTTATGACTGGCAAAAAGGGCCAGAATGATTTAAGCAGAGTTATAGTTAAGCAGGGAATTTGTATATTTATTTCCTCTTACATGTTCTGCAATGGTATATTTATTTAAATGTCCAAAATGACCCTGTTATGTGTCTCTTTAAAATATATTTGGTCAAAGATCTACGGGTATGTTAGTATGTAACTTTTTCAGGCAGTGTGTACGTTTGTGAAAAGTTCTCTAGTAAATGGAGCCACAGTTGAATCTCTCTTTTTGGCTTCATCTGTTGGAAAACTGTTGGGATGCCCCATTGCAGCTACACCTTTTTCTAAACAGGTAAATATGATTTTAAAGTTCTTTTGTAATTGATAAAAATGTATAATTGGAGTTTTTGAAATTAGGTTTGAAATACGATAGAAAACCTAAAAATGCATGGAATTTTCTCTGATATACCTCAAAGAAGAAAAAAATGTTAAAATAATTCTAGATTATATATTTTTTCACGTATTTAGGAGATTGAAATGTGTATCTTTTTTATATGGCATTGTATGTAGGTATTATTTATATGTGGTTGAAGAAGTAGATAGAAATGAAAATAATAAAACAGTAAATGCATAATTCCTATTGTGACATATAAAATGAGAAACAGGAACAAAGTATATTGCAAAAGCATTGATTTGACTGAAGATGTTTAGCAGTAGTGAGGCAGAGAAGTTGTATGTAGAAATTGCAAATTATTAGATAGTAAAAAGAAATATATAACGTCCTACCAGTCTTAGACTGTGATGTTACTGCCCGTCAAGTATTTTGAGTTTTTAAGCAAAAGTGGTGGAACACTGTTAAGCTATGTAGAATGTGGCCCTAAATCATTCCAGTATAATGCAGGAAAAGAAGAAAATAATGACTTCTGGATAGGCAAGTTGAGATTATCAGAGCTAGGTAGGAAAATAGACAAAGAACCGTTGAGTCATCCTTGTCACGAATATGGAGGGAATAGGATTTGCCCCAAGTAATGGACCAGTACTCCATGCACGAATGTACAAGACCCTCGTGCACTGGAAGCAACCACCCCAAAAGATACAAAATCAGATGGAACAGAAGGCCAAATTTTTATGAAAAAGCATGTCTTTGCTCATTTCTGATGTTCTACATACATATACACATGCCTCATTCCCCCTTGTAAGTGGGGTGGCCGAGCCACGAAACGTGCTTTTACCACGATCCACACATACCTTAACCACTCCTCTCAGCTCCCTGTGGATAATGGGTTGCCACGCCTCCCCCCTTTCCACCCTCCTTGGGTCATCCACAAGGTAGGCGGGCAAGGATAATCTATAATGAGGCCCGACAGCTGCAGCTGGTTTACCCTCACCACTTCATTACACCTCAACTAACCTCACACCCGTCCATCACAGTTCACTAAGCTAGCAGGTGCAAGAATTCCCGCACTCTTCCCTGTTCCACTGACATTCCACGTGCAGTCAGTGCTCTTTTCACGCCATCCATCCATCTCTTTCTAGGTCTCCCTCTTGACCTAACTCCAATCACTTTTGCACTCCACACTCTTCGCAATTCGTTCCTCACTTATCCTGTCCCTATGTCCAAACCAACTCAACATACACTGATCTAAACAATCCGACAGCTGCATTCCAATACCCGTTCTCTGTGTTAAATCCTCATTTCTTTATTTATTCTAGATACACCAATCATACTTCTCAAACACCTCATCTCCATTACATTCAACTTGTTCCTTTCATCCTCTTTTGTATTCCCTGTCTCTGCTCTATACAGTGCTGTAGGCTCAATCATGCTTTCATATATCCTTCTCTTTGCATTCATTCCTAAATACAGTATCTATTTATCATAACACTTTTCAACCCATATAGACATTTACTTGCTTTCTTCACTCTGTGATTTACTTCTACATCCACTCGTCCACTCCTTGATACGTGCAACTCCAGATATTTAAAACTCTCCACTTCTTCGAACAATTCCCCCCATTCACTCTTACATTCAATCTGCCAACATTAACACTCCTCATGGATCACATGACTTTACTTTTATCAGTATTCACCCGCAACTTCCTTCTTTCACACTAACAAACTCATTCACCAAATGATTCAATTCATTCACAGTATCACCCACCAGTACTGTATAATCCGCAAATAGCAACTGATTAAATTTCCACAACATTCCATCCTCACCTATTAGTTCCAAGCCTTTGTCTATATACTCTTTCACTTACTTCCCTTACCACTCCATTCATATACACATTAAACAACCTTGGCGACATTACACAACCTGCCTTACCGCAAACGCCTGATCCACGCATCCTCTTCATCTCCTGAACTCACACTGTTCTTCCCCAGTCAGTCTTTTAGTACCATACCTAATTCTCTTGATTAAACTCTTCCATATACCTTACCAGCTATGCTCAACAAACGAATTCCTCTAAAACTACTACTCTTGCTTATTTCCTTTCCTTTTATAAAATGGAACTACACATGCTCTCCTCCAGTCAGCTGGGACCCTCCCATTCCTAATACATACATTCAACAAGCTGACCATGCATTCTACTATTGTCTCCCCACCTTTTGACAAACATTGAACGTGACACCCATCTCTCCCTGGTGTTTTACCTGCCTTCATTGCTCAAGGCCAAACGTACCTCCTCTTTTTTTAATTTTCTAGTGTTCTTGCCGAATGACATTGACATTCTTCCTTCATTTTCCACAGCCACAATCTCTGCCTCTCTATCATTTTTTCATATAGCAGTTCCTTGAAATACTCAGCTCATCTCTATTTCACCTTTATTTCCTCTGCCTTCCTCACCACACACTTCGCTAACCTCCTCTTTACGCTATACTTTTCACATGCCTCAACATTGCTGTTCGGGGTTAGGATGGTAGAGTGTTGTTAAGATTCTGTTTTACTAAGGGGACTCAAAGTACCGAGCTCGGTTAAGAGCTCACAAACAGACAGGACAGATATTTGTACTGGAACACCCCATCTCTATTACCATTAGTCGGTTAAATGAAACTCAGAATTCAACTTTCTTTTAATTTTGGAAATGCAATGACATTAAAAGAATTGAATTAAATTTCTCAAATTAAATTTTATGAAATGCTGCCTCGAATCCCGGAGGTGGTGACCACGATTTCGTTTCCCGGCACCACGGACGTATGCCAAGACTTTGGCCTCAACTCGATGATTACCTCTATCACACAGGCAGAGTAGAATACAGGACACTGCAATTTCAGAAACAGAAATGACACACTGTTTATAATGAGTTTCCAATGTCATTTTACTGGATGAAAATGTATTGGTTATTCACAGCTAACCAGAAATATTTATGCTACCATAATAGCATACAAAACCATTAATTCTTTACTGGTTTTAAAGGAAAACAATATATTCACAATAAATGAAGAATAGGCAAGACAAATACAGTACTGTATGTATTCCTTAAATTGTATGTAACCACAAAAGTTGCAATGCTTATTACTGATTAACAATTAATATGGTAAAACACTCTATTTAGGATAAAGGAAGAATCTACGAGATAAATACAGTATTTATTCACTTTTGGTTATCAAGAACTGTTTGCAATGAAAAATAGGGTGCAAAACCATCTTTTGAGGTATTTGCAACTTATAACTCAAAACACTTTATCCCCAACATATGAAGAATTAGCAAGATAAAGACAGTATGCATTCATTAAATTGTGGTTAACAGGAAATATTTGCAAAGCCAACGGGGTAAAACTACCTTTTAATTATTTGCAATTTGTATAGAAAATAGCTTAATTGACGAGTGTATGACGTAAAACACTTTATTTACAATGATAGAAAGGGGTGAAATTAAATTAGAATTTATTTGGAAAAGAGATAGATTTTTATGGGCTCATAACCAGTCTTCAGAGGATGAGATTTTCGTTTATCACATTCAATGAAAAGAAACTTCTTAGCAATGTATATGAGCTGTAATTTACAGGTTAAGGAATTAACTTTGGCATGTGAGATTCCAGTTTGGCAATCTACAAAATTTCGTGTGTATGGGAATGGAATCTGAGAATAAAAATCCGTAAGATTTAGCCAGTAATGAATGTAACTAATTCTCGAAAATAAACCGATTTGCTTGACCCACGAGCTTTGCCATACACTATCCCTCACCTTGTTGTGCTAGATGAATTCCTGTGAAGATGCCACGTAAATAAGGTTTGAAATAAACTTAGACTGCTCAGGCGAGATGTTGCCTCTTCGAAGTTTCAGCGCCAAAAGAGGGGGTCTCATTGTCCCTCCTGGTGAGTTCATCTGTAGGATACATTTTCTAGAGCAGTAACTGGCTCTGATATAATTTAAGGACTATTTTAGTGGTGGTCCCTGGCAGGCAATTATAGCAGAGATGCAATTGAGAGACAGTATTTTTAGGTGCAACAAGTGGAAGCAAATAAAATAAAACGAGAATAATAATGAAAAGTTAGGTTACTGGTAAACAATCTCCAGAATGTTCTTGGCTCGTAGCAGACGGAAAATAGGAGCAGCCTTTATATTGGGGTTATACTTCTACACGTACAAGAAGAGTAAATAAGGTATATTTAAAATTAGCTATAAGCTAAAATATAAATTGCAAATAATCATATTCTGCAAAATTCAAGAAGTGGGAATTAATTTTTTTAGTTAGAAAATAACAGCTAAGTTACTAAATTAATCAATAAGGCATCTAACAGCCTCTGGTGACTTTGAGCGAAACACTCTGTCACAAAGCCCCTTTCTAGAGAATATTGATTTAGCAAAATTCTACTACAGAAGGCGAAAAAAGAACAGGAAGTTACGGTGACTTCAGTGTTATTATGAGGGATGAGATATCCTTCTCATGGAAAAGAACAAATGAACAATAAGAGTGTGATCCACCACTGGAACATATCATACTATTAGGAAAAGTGACAAGTCTTGTAAACAAAACATTAAATGACATGCAAAACATAAATGAAATGTGATCAAATTCAAATTTCAAGAAAATTAATATCACAATTAGATATCAATGAATATCAATATTTAAGTTTATGTATGCTTCACATGCAATAAGGCAATAATATAATATAAAAAAAAAATACTGTATATGCAAATTAAAAATTTGAACCACGTCGTCATTAACATTGGCGACTGGATTTAAAAGTTTCAGCTATTCAACACTAAACTAAAATGTTTCCGCCATGTTCTGGCTTTCAAAGTCCCACAAAGGGAAATATAAAACTACTATCAAAGAATTATTCTTCATCTTTTTTGTTTTCCATTAGGAATAACGTTTGTACGCTAAAATAAACAAGTACAGTCCAGTATTAAAGACATAAAAGATAAACATAAAAAATAAACAACACATTAGAGAAGTAATCTTTACCGACTAGTCAAATTTAGGCTAACAGCACCAGCTTCCTCATATGAGGGTAACGACCGTTGACTTAGTAGATCAGCAAGGTCATTGTCCTTGCCATGAACATGTTGGGCAGTGAATTTGAAAAGATTCAGGTAAAGTGCCCACATTTTCAGACGAGGATTTAGCTTGTCTGCAGTCTGTAAATATAGAAGAGGTCGGTGGTCGGTTCTCAGTGTAAAATGTTGGCCATACAGATGGACTTCAAATTTCTTTATGGCCCAATATGCAGCTAGAGCTTCCTTCTCCACGGTGGAGTAATTTCGCTCTGCAGGGCGAAGCCTGCGGCTTGCATATCGCACTGGAGCTACTTCTGCTGAGTTGTCTGATCGGGCTTGCAAGAGCACGGCACCCAGGCCTCGTCTGAGGCGTCGGTCTGCAAGATAAATGGAAAATCAGGGTTTACCAGTTGTAATACTGGCTCACCCGCCAATGCTTCTCGGAGCTTGAAAAATGCTCTCTCCGTTTCATCTGTCCATTGGACAGGGGAGGATTTACTTTGCTTCGAGGAGGTCATTTGCTGCAAAGGGGCAGCGATAGTATGAAAGTGTGGAATGAACCGTTGGTAGTAGCCGACACTACCCAGGAATGATCTCAGTTGAGTGACAGTAGCAGGTTTCTCCATATCCTTAATAGCTTGTACCCTGTCATGTAAAGGGGACATAACTCCTTCTCCAACCACGTGGCCGAGATACTGCAATTGTGTGAAACCAATCTCACATTTGGAAGGCTTTAAATGAAGTCCATGCTGGTTCAGACGAGTGAGAACTCTGCGGAGGGTCTCGCGGTGCGATGACCAATCCTGAGAATGCACCAGGATGTCGTCTATAAAGCATGAAACATTGTCGAGATCCTATAGTACTATCCTCATGAGTCTGCTGAAGCAGCCAGGGGCATTTACCATACCAAAGGGCATGACCCTGAACTGGTATAGACCATATCTTGTGGAAAAAGCTGTGAGAGGCTTGGTAGTCTCGCTCAACGGGACTTGCCAAAATCCACTGGCCAAATCCAACTTGGACAGGTAACGGGCTTGGGAAAGCAACGAGAAAATATGCTCGGCGTCAGCAATGGGCTCTCCATCAAAGATGGTACGAGAGTTAAGCTTACGACAGTCAAGGCAGAACCTGTGACTGCCATCTCGCTTACGCACTGCCAGTAACGGCGAACACCAAGGCGAAATGCTCTCTTCAACTATTCCGAGGCGGACCCAAGTGTCAAGATCTTCCTTCAGCCGTAAGGACAGCTGGTGGGGAAGACCATAGGAATGCCGAAATGGCTTTGGGTCAGTCAATCTGACATGATGCTCAAGGGTAGTGGTAATGCCTGGGAGGTCGTTGAAGACGTTCTCATAGTCCTCTAATAACTTGTTCAGCTGTTCCCGTTGACTCGGTTGCAGTCTGGAGTTAATAATGCAAGTACTCACACTTTCTTTTCGGTGTGTGGGAATGGCAGGATCCTTACCATCATCAAAAGCTAAGCTTATGTCTTCAGTTGCAAGGGCGGTGGCTGCGGCCAGAGGGGCTTCTTCCGAAAAACTCCACTCCCGTAAGTCTGTCTCCACTGGAAGGGTGGAGTATTCCAATATAGGAAGTAAGGGGTGGCTATAATGGAGCACCTGTGTTGCTGCAGCCTCGGAGGTCTGTTGATGCTGGGGGCATCTATAGGGGTTGCTGGGAGCGCCAGCGCAGGATCCCTGTGGGCATCCGGGTCCTCACAATAAAGCTTCAGCTGGTTAATGTGGTATTTCCGGTTATTGCCATCAACATTTAACACATAATTGTCAGGGGTCACCCGGTGTACCACAGTGTACGGTCCTTTCCAGCGTAGCATTAGCTTGCGGGTATCTGTTGGAAGAAGTAACAGAGCTCGATTTCTGGGTGTCACTGCACGACGCCCCGCATGCTTGTCAAAGAGGAGCTTGGCAGTCTGCTGGTGACCCTTAATGGCTAATTGTGCAGTTTTCCATGCCTTTTTGAGGTGAGACGAAAACTTCAAAATATACTCATGAACGTCCCTATCGTCATCTTCGATGGTAGGTGAATCCCAACATTCTGCCAAGAATTCTACTGGGCCTCTGACCTTATGACCATAAATCAGCTCGAAAGGCGAGTATCCAGTAGTGTCGTGGGGCGTGTCTCTGAAGGAGAAAAGTGCAGCAGGGACGTACTTGTCCCACTGCCTAGGTATATCTATCACTAGCTTGCGCAAACATCGCTTCAATGTCCCGTTATAGCGTTCGCATGCTCCATTTGATTGGGCATGATAGACACTCGTACGAATATGCTTCATTTCTAAAAGGAGGGGTAAAATCTCCGTGTTCCACATTACGTTTACTAACTGCGGCAGACTCAACGGAGTCAGTCGGAGAATCGTCCATATTCTTGGCATCGAGGCCAGGAGTTGCTGCTGAAATGGCTTCATGTGACTTCCCCCGAGGGAAGTTATAACGAGAAATGTCCTTATGGTAGAGGTCGGCCTGGAAAGTAGGAACTAGGTTCAGTGCATGACCCATCAAGACAGGGTACATAAGCCCAATCATTGCCACAGCTGGGGCTTTTCCCTTGTAGTATTTGCAATCCAGGTTAATGACACAGCAGCGTCGTATTTGGGGTGTTCCTTCAGCAACCCGAACACGAACGACTTCGCCGGTATAATCTTCATCCCTGACGAATCTCTCGTCAACAAGTATGCCATTGGCCCCTGTGTCAAGGGCTATCTGAGCTTCCACACCATTTATGGTTTCTAGGCATTTGGGATCATTTCCAGATCATTATTTTCGATGAATTCCACATTGGCAAGTTTGTGTGGTAGTTCCTCGGCATTATCCTCATTGGCCCTTTCTGGCCGTTTCCACAACATGGGCTGAGTGACTGGCCAGACGGCTATGTGGGCCGCCGCTGTGTGAGGGAGCATGGTGGCTCTTAGAGTTTGGCTGAAAACCCTGGGAAGGTGGAGCAGAGTAATGGCCTTTGCCTCTTAACTGCGGAGGCTTAGGTCTTACCGGGTCATCCTTCTTGAGTGTGGGTGCATGGCTTTAATTAGGCTTAGGAGTGTGAGGAGGATGAGCTGGACGATTGAAGTTCTGCGAGGGGCTCTTGTGCTTCCCGTTCCTGTAATCTCTATTTCCGGATAAAGGACTACTGTCTGGGATTCCTGCTCGAGGCCGAGCAAGCGCAAGCTCATGTTCACGTTGTGCTTGTGCCTCATCACTTGCTCTCTTTTCCAGCTTATCTCTGCGCTCAACCATCTTCTCATGAGCCCATTCGAAGAGCTTCTGTCTTGGGGAAAAACCATATCTCTCACCCCCTAGCAATCATTATGTCCAGGTAACGCTCCTCATGGAATGTTTTGATGGTTTCCATGTTTGTTTCCTGTGACTGCCTGGTTTCCATGGTGGTTTCCTAAACAGTCAATAACGAAGTGCCAAAACAACCACACAAAAAAAACAAATCTCTACAATACAGTAGTAGAAAAAAAAATGATAGAACCACACAACACCAAGGAGAGAAAAAAAAAATTCAACACAACATTTCAAACTTAAACGTAAAAGTGATCTCAAAACCTCACCATAAAAGTGACTCAAAATTCAATCAAGTGCAACAGCAGCAAAATGTTGCAGAACAGTGCATGAAACACTGGCAATACAGAATGGCAGTCGTGCCTGCTTAACAGCAATACGTGGCAGTACCTGCAGTTATGGTGCAAATGAAAGGAATGAGCAACACAAGTGCAACAGCAACAAAATGTTGCAAAACAGTGAATGAAACACTGGTAATACGGAATGGCAGTCGTGCCTGCTTAACAGCAATATGTGGCAGTACCTGCAGTTATGGTGCAAATGAAAGGAATGAGCAACACAATCAAGTGCAACAGCGACAAAATGTTGCAAAACAGTGCATGAAACACTGGTAATACAGAATGGCAGTCGTGCCTGCTTAACAGCAATATGTGGCAGTACCTGCAGTTATGGTGCAAATGAAAGGAATGAGCAACAATGAATTTTACCGACTAGCACCCAGTGCCTGAGAGTACAAACAAGTACAGTATAGCGGTCGTGCCTGCGTATGAGCGCGTATATGGCAGTACCCACAAATAAAATGTCGTAAGTAATACGAACAAGTACAGAATAGCGGTCGTGCCTGCATATGAGCGCGTATATGGCAGTACCCACAAATAAAATGTCGTAAGTAATACGAACAAGTACAGTATAGCGGTCGTGCCTGCGTATGAGCGCGTATATGGCAGTACCCACAAATAAAATGTAAGTAAGTAAAATTCTGGAGTGTTCCCAAAAGGGCACAGATCCTATGCAAAATACACCAACGATAAGCTAACAGCTTACTAGGCAGCCAGATTACACATTTCTACTAGTAATGAGAAAATTTATTTTCAAGTGACAACTCAGACACATGAAAGGCTTAGCCTAGGCTCGATAAATGACACCAAAGTTTTTCTTCCCAATCTATGAGCAGTCAGTGCTTGAATATAAAACAATTATAAGCAAAATAATATGCTTTTTCCCAATTCCTAAATCCCAAGGAAATATAAACAATTCCTAACAAGTATCACCCTTTAACAGATATATAAAACACGAATGCTTTAAAACTCAATCTTATCACGCAAATAAATGAAATTTTAAATAACACGTCTTCTCGTCATGCAAAATTTCTTATTTCTGCTACCACATAATCTCTTGTAGATTTCCTGAAATATTGTTTACCAAATGGGAAACAAGAAAATATTAGTTACCATAATTAATGTTGAAAATAAAGAAAAATTTCTTATCCGCAATGTCTCTAGCGCGAAAATTTTCGTGTGCAGCCTAAGATTCATTCATTTCAATAATCGAGCCAATGGTAATCGGGTTTTATGTGCAATGTTAAAAAGCAAAATAAAAATAAATATGAAATCAGTCTGTCTGTTCGGGTCCCTGTTCGGGCGCCAATCTTGTTGGGGGTTAGGATGGTAGAGTGTTGTTAAGATTCTGTTTTACTAAAGGGACTCAAAGTACCGAGCTCGGTTAAGAGCTCACAAACAGACAGGACAGATATTTGTACTTGAACACCCCATCTCTGTTACCATTAGTCGGTTAAATGAAACTCAGAATTCAACTTTCTTTTAATTTTGGAAATGCAATGACATTAAAAGAATTGAATTAAATTTCTCAAATTAAATTTTATGAAATGCTGCCTCGAATCCCGGAGGCGGTGGGCACGATTTAGTTTCCCGGCACCACGGACGTATGCCAAGACTTTGGCATCAACTCGATGATTACGTCTGTCACACAGGCAGAGTAGAATACAGGACACTGCAATTTCAGAAACAGAAATGACACACTGTCTATAATGGGAAACTGAAAGCATGAGCACACCTATAATGAGTTTCCAATGTCATTTTACTGGATGAAAATATATTGGTTATTCATAGCTAACCAGAAATATTTATGCTACAATAATAGCATACAAAACCATTAATTCTTTACTGGTTTTAAAGGAAAACAATATATTCACAATAAATGAAGAATAAGCAAGACAAATACAGTACTGTATGTATTCCTTAAATTGTGTGTAACCACAAAAGTTGCAATGTTTATTACTGATTAACAATTAATATGGTAAAACACTCTATTTAGGATAAAGGAAGAATCTACGAGATAAATACAGTATTTATTCACTTTTGGTCATCAAGAACTGTTTGCAATGAAAAGAATTGTGCAAAACCACCTTTTGAGGTATTTGCAACTTATAACTCAAAACACTTTATCCCCAACATATGAAGAATTAGCAAGATAAAGACAGTATGCATTCATTAAATTGTGGTTAACAGGAAATATTTGCAAAGCCAACGGGGTAAAACTACCTTTTAATTATTTGCAATTTGTATAGCAAATAGCTTAATTGACGAGTGTTTGACGTAAAACACTTTATTTACGATGATAGAAAGAGGTGAAATGAAATTAGAATTTATTTGGAAAAGAGATAGATTTTTATGGGCTCATAACCAGTCTTCAGAGGATGAGATTTTCGTTTATCACATTCAATGAAAAGAAACTTCTTAGCAATGTATATCAGCTGTAATTTCCAGGTTAAGGAATTAACTTTGGCATGTGAGATTCCAGTTTGGCAATCTACAAAATTTCGTGTTTATGGGAATGGAATCTGAGAATAAAAATCCGTAAGATTTAGCCAGTAATGAATGTAACTAATTCTCGAAAATAAACCAATTTGCTTTACCCACGAACTTTACCATACACTATCCTTCACCTTGTTGTGCTAGATGAATTCCTGTGAAGATGCCACGTAAATAAGGTTTGAAATAAACTTAGACTGCTCAGGCGAGATGTTGCCTCTTCGAAGTTTCAGCGCCAAAAGAGGGGGTCTCATTGTCCCTCCTGGTGAGTTCATCTGTAGGATACATTTTCTAGAGCAGTAACTGGCTCTGATATAATTTAAGGACTATTTTAGTGGTGGTCCCTGGCAGGCAATTATAGCAGAGATGCAATTGAGAGACAGTATTTTTAGGTGCAACAAGTGGAAGCAAATAAAATAAAACGAGAAGGAGCAGCCTTTATATTGGGGTTATACTTCTACACGTACAAGAAGAGTAAATAAGGTATATTCAAAATTAGCTATAAGCTAAAATATAAATTGCAAATAATCATAATCTGCAAAAGTCAAGAAGTGGGAATTAATTTTTTTAGTTAGAAAATAACAGTTAAGTTACTAAATTTATTAATAAGGCATCTAACAGCCTCTGGTGACTTTGAGCAAAACACTCTGTCACAATTGCCTATCTACAAGCATAGCTCAATTGCCTATTTCTTTTCAACCACTACTGCACTTACCTCCTTATTTCACCATTCACTACCTTTTCCTTTTACATTCACCTGTTGGTCTCCTTTTGTAATCTCCCTCTGTATACTTCATAACTTCCTCCTTGAAATAACTCCATTTATCTTCCACTCCCTCCTTCACTTTCTCTTTCACTGCATTCCTCACGTTCCTCACATTAGCCTTATACTCACACTCTCATTCTTATTCAGCTCACTCACTTTTAGCATCTCTCTTTCTATCTAACTTCTCTTTCTCCACTTTTCTCCCACTCTCTATTTTCCAATAATAATTATATATGCCGCCACTAGCTCCTCTCAGTATATTCTCATCCAATACTCTCTCAACCACCTTCCTTTCTACCACAACACAATCCATTAATGCTCTGTCAACTACTCTACCATTATCTACTCTGACCCATGCATACTTGTGCACATCCTTCTTTTTAAATACAGTATTGGCAATTAGCATCTCTTCTCATTGTACATCTAACTCTTTTTCTTTCCACTCTCATTCCTACCAGGTATTCCATGCTTCCCAATCACATCATCCACTGGCTCCTTCCCTACTATAGCATTCAAATCTTCCATCAGCATCTAATTCACATTCATTCCCAAGCTCTCCACACTCATCCAGTTTCAACCAAAATTCTTCTCTTTCTTCTTCATTTCTTTCACTGCCAGGGCCATATGCACTCACAAACACCCAAACCTAGCAGCCCAGTCTCATTTTAGCCACTATTATTCGAGATGATACTTCCTTTCATTCCACCACTTACTTACCCATCTCTTCACGTACCAAAAGAACCACTCCCTTTCTTCCTATCCATCCCTTACTTCCAGCTACCCTACCTACCACATTCTCTAGTGTCACCCCACCATTCCCTCTCAACTTAATTTTGCTCATTGCAAGCACATCTTTTTTTCTCTCACAAACATACTCCCTATCTCCTCTCTTACTTTCACTTACACCACAACCACACTCATTCAGAGACCCAATTCCTAGTGTTGTGGCTGGATCTTTCTTACCAGAACACCTGCATTTCTTGGCTGTTAGCAGGAATACAATATATAGGAGATGATTCTCAAACCCCCCGCTCTGCCCCATTTAGTCGACTTTCACGACATGCTTGGGAACACGGAGGCGGTCTTGTTTTCCCTTCCACTCCAGAGGAAAAAGTTCCCCCAGATGCAAGGTTGTGCCATGGCACAACCCAACACCTAGGAACACTGGTTATATAGTCAACAACCCTGGCGCAATGTAGATAGACATGACAAGAAACTATTTCAAAGTCACATATATCTACAAAAATTCTCCCAGTGATTCTGCCAACCAATTTAATTAAACATTTTTAAATTTACTACAAAAAATTTTAGTCTTCAGGCATCAACTAGAATGCCAACACTTAATATAATATATATTCTTTCATTTTATTTACATAAAAGTCCACACCATTAGTTTTAGGACAGACCACCAACTGCCCGTTGTTTGGCTGAGACTTGCAAATTACACCACACCCCATTTTTCCTCACAGCTCAGTCACCGAGTTGTAGGTATAGTATGAGGAGATGCTGAAAATTTTCCTGGTTTTAAGGGTAGAGCTGTTACCTTTACACGGGAGGTAGGATAACTATTTAGGAGATGTGCGAAAACGCATGATGGTATACAATATAACACTCTTATTTTACATGCTTAATGTATGATGGCAGCTACAGTGGATTTTGGTAAAATTAAATCATGGGCAGCTATGAAGTTCCTCTTCTTGCAAGGCAAAGGAGCGATGGATATCCATGGCAAGTCAAAGGAAGTTTGGAAGATGACTGCCCATCTTTTTTACAGTGAAAATCTTGGTGTCATGCTTTCGGACTGATCATTTCAAGGTCACAGATGAACCCTTGTCAGGACAGCCAACTTCCGCTAACACAGAGGACAAAGTTGACACTGTGCAGATCATCATTCTCGAGGACCACTGGATGTCAGCTAAAGTTATAGCTGAGGCTGGGGATTTCCCGCAAATGGGTTGGCTATATCGTCAACAGCATTTTGGACATTAGAAAGCTTTCCACAAAATGTGTGCCAAAATGCCTGAACACAGAACAAAAACGCATCAGAGTAATGACATCAATGTAGATTTTGGGCCTGTTTGCAGCTTGAAAGGCTGATTTTATGGCTTGTTTAGTCATCATGTATGAAACTTGATTTTATCACGATAATCCCCAGACCAAGCAGCAATCAATGGAGTGGCAGCACAGCGGTTCACCATATCCCAAGAAGTTTCGCCTCAGAAGCCAGCTGAAAAGATTCTGGCTTCAGTGTTCTCATAAAATACAAAGGGTCGCACTATCAAAGCAGCATACTTCATGTCTCTGTTGGACGAATTGCATAAAGCTTTGAAGCAGAAAGCCCTAGAGAGCTGAGCCGTGGTGTCCTGTTTTTGCTGGACTATGCACCAGCACATACAGCACATGAAACTGCGGAAAATATGCGAAACTTTGTCTCTGAGTCGGAAGACCACTCGCTTTATTCTGCAGATTTGGCCCCCTCCAACTACCATCTCTTTCCACATCTGAAGAAACATCTTAAGGGAACAAAATTTCTCTCCGATTCTGAAGTGATCGCTTCTACTGAGGTCTGGTTGGAGACTCAACCTACCAAGTTCTCTTTTCAGGGCTTAGAAAAACTGAAGGACCGCTACAATAAGTGTGTGAATCTGAGATGGGAATATGTTCAATAAAATCATAATTAATTAATCCTCCTGTATTTTACCTAAAGCCAGGAACTTTTCAGCACCCCCTCATAGAACCTTTATGTGTGCTAGTTGCTTGAGTGGGCATTTTAGCATTTTCATATTTAGTGAAATGTCCTAATAGTGAATGCTATGCATCCATTTAGAGCTTTTAGAGGAAGGGGATGTTTTTTGTATTCTTTGTGTTGAATTATGTACATGCCATTAGATGTTAAGCCATGCATTACAGTTTATTTGATAACTAGTATTGTGGAGCCTTGAAGATTTGGAGGGATATAGATATGATGTTGGGAGAACAGTGGAAGTGCTGGGTTAAAGTAGAGAAGAATGCTTAAAAGATGCTAGAAATGATACTATGAGTGAATTGCTGTATGGAGATATGGAATGGTAATTTAAGTTTTTCAGCACAGGAAAAGATGTACCAAACAAAATACTATTTTGTATATTTTAACCATGACTGTTATT
>JAXCGZ010005841.1:42500-75000 GCA_037179515.1 Halocaridina rubra
TAGCAAAACGTTTGCCGATATGTAGGATGAATTTTGGACTATTCCATCTGAATTCACCAATTTGTAAGATGACTGGGTTATCTCACCGCTTGTCACCAAATTGTCGTAAAGTTAATTACTATTTCACCACGTGTCACCAGTTGTCGTAATGATTTCTTCTCACTATATTAATATTAGTACCAGAAGGGTGCAAGGTAAGAATGGACAAGCAGTGGTTCCTTTATCTTAATTTATTCTAGAGTACAACACATTCGACGCCTCAATGCCCCCCACCCTATGACTATCACAATCTTTGATCTATTCGTGCCCCGGGCAAAGTTCTAACTAACTGTGTCTGCCCTGGGTGGTTCTTGAAATACCCCAGGGGCAGGGCGTGGCTTGACATCCAATCCTGCCAATGAACTCAAGTGACTTCCAGTCCTGCAAATCAACACCAGGTTCGAAGTGGAGTCCCTCCTATTTCCGGGGAGGAGCTATTTCAACAAGCCTATAGAACGGAAAAGTTCCAGGTCAGAGCGTGGCTATTGGGTATCTCTCCAGGGCATGTACATACGTACGGGTCAAATGTTTGTGTTTCTTGTGGTTTAGGAAATGGCTAACTTCTTGGTCTTTCTCACCCTCTGCAGGTACTCGATGCCAGATGCTAAGTCTCATGGGTCCGGTCATATATTTCCTTGACACTTTCTACAAACATTGGCCGTACCGCAGAAAACAAGCCTCCCACGTTTCTCTTCACGGCTTGTGGTGTTTTCGAGGACCGAGGGTTCCTTATCCTTTAGGCCTCTTGGGGGGTGCATGGCACCGGGGGTTAGTTCCAGGTGCCTAGCCATAAATCTTGGTGGTCCAAAGGGAAAACATGGTCTGCACCCAAAACTCAATAAAAGTGAGGGCATGTAATAAAATATCTGTGCCCTCGACCAACCGTTACCCCTCAAGATTTGTTACAAGTTTTAGATTCTGGCTTCAGCATGACGGACTGGCTTCAGCATGACGGAAGTCATGCGACATCCCTCCCAACCAAAACTGAAATATCTCTTATTTCAGTCGAAGCATGGGCTATTTTTTCGAGAGCTCTTGGACATATCCTAGCTAACATTAGTTTACAATAGAAATGGGGCCGAATTATTTAAGCTATTTTCTAAGAATTCCTAGTTCTATGAACACTAAACAATCTTTAGTACAAACATTCCTATATTCAACAAATAAAATTAACCTTAATCGTTAGGATTTCAGTGTGTAACTAATCATTATTAAACACTAATTAAGATCACAAGTTAGTTTAGATCATGACGTTACTGTGTCTACTTCTCTCCTTTTTCAAAAGATTTACAAAAGTTGGTTTGCTACAGTAAAAATATAAATCATGTAGAGCATTAGTATGTATGAACATTTAAAATGCGATAGACAATAACATAAATGGTAAATTCCTATCGTTACTATGGGGCATTGATTTGTCTTAAAATTAGGCCTTAAAAAACTACTCCTGAAACAAAATATTGGTTACGATGTGAAAAGTCAGAAAACATTCATCATTCCAATGTGCAATTCCTATTCATAGACAAACTGATATGAGAACTTAATGAACACAAAGATTAAATCATAATTCAAATAATGATAATGCTAAAACAAAACCCTAATATTATTTAAGCAGAAGACAACTTATTACCATCGGTGCAAATCATACAATTCATCAAAGGCACTTATTCAAAAACTATCTTTAAAGGAGTCTCTGAGTTGTCGCTTAAAATTATCTTAAAACTAGGTAAAACAAATAATAAAACGGGACCTTTTCTTTCCCATTTTTTTCTTTCAGTTCTAAAGCGTGGGTTGTTCTTTCCAACAACTAATAAGGGATTTTTAAATACCCTTCTTTCTCTCTTCACTAAGGTTTGGACATGTATAGGGATTTTTTTCTTTCTGTCTGTTTGAATCCCATCAATGCGTGTACGTGGCTTCTAAAGGTATTATTCAGATATTTAAAAAAACTTTTTTTCTCACTCTCTCTCTCTTTTCACTACAGTTAGGACATGTATGGGAATTACCCCCCTTTTTTTTCTGGGATTTCATCAATTCGTTTACCTGGCCTTTTTACGTATTTTTAAGATATTAAAGACTTTTGTTTTCTCTTTCCCTTGCTCATGAAATTCTTGCTAGGCGTGATTCCACGGTTTCTCTCTCTCCTCGTTTTTTCACTCCCCCGCCGTCTTCGCTGCAGGCCCAGGTTCGTACACTACCATAAATTATCTTCTTTCTAAGATAGGCAAGACAAAGAGGAAGCGATCGATGCACCTTCAAAATCCCTCCAGCCTGGCTTTTTCGTCCTACCCTCGGCCGATCTTGACTAAGACCACCCTGTAGGAGACCTGCAACGTCAGCGCGATTTCTCTTCAGTACTTAGAAGCAGACCTCGGGATGAAAATTTGAACCTATGTCACTACTACAGTTGTAAGAAAGGTTCCCTATGACTTCAGGGTACCAACAATGGCCATACGTTGGTAAACGAGGCTATACTTTGCCTCCCCTGCAACTGCAAGTGATTGCAATCTCTATTCAATGGGCAACAGGGACTTGTTTGAGAGGACAAAATCTAAAGACTTTTAGAACTTGCAGGTCGGGGCTGCCTAGAAATAGGGTGGTAATGGAAGGTATGTGTCTACACAACTAGATTATTACTCCAAGATACTTAGGACTTAGCTGAGAAACTGCTACATAGCATTACTCTACTATAGATATCAAAAAGAACAATCATTAAATGCTGAGAAAAGCCACTAAAGAAATATTCTTATTAGCAGTGGCTACAATAACATCAAGTATGAATTCAGATAAAAGATACAAATCATCAGGTTACTGCTGATTTCATTTCAAAAATAATGGTTAGCAACTGGCCATTGAGAGATAGCAACAATATCAGTCAACATAATAACATTACTAATAATCATGATCAAAATAAGAATAATAAACAATAAAAATAAATATACTAAATCAGAAATATCAATATATATACAATGGAGACTGGCATTCAGGAGTAAGAACAGAGTTCTATACTTATTTTTCATAGTAATGCTCATTCTAACACAGTCTCTTTTACTATTCAAATTCCTGCTGTCATAATCTATGTATATATATAGAGCATAAGTGGCAACTTGCTGGCTCCACAATTTGTCAATGGGAGTTCTATCTATTCCCTAAACAGTTGCGACATGTGGCAAAAATATTTATGCAAATGGCGGTACTACCGATGTCTTATCAGTATTTATGCAATAACAGCATGCAACAATCTATCGACTGCAATAAAGTGTAGGCACAATTATCGCCTAGCTTCGCTGGGAAAAAAAAAAAAAAAAAAAAGAATCAATGACGGCAACATTCTTGTAGTATCGGAAGGAGCTTATCTCAGTCTCAGAGTAGAGTGAAAGGTAGGCGAGAGAGAGAGAGAGAGAGAGAGAAACGGGGCGACCTTGAAATACGTCGCGGTATCCACCCTGTGGTCAGGCGAGACGGGCTTCCTTCCTTTAACTGTACTGAAAATAAAAAATCGTCGCAGAGTATCTCTAACAATAAAATAATAAATGAACAAATGAAAGTGAACAAACGTTAGCAATGACTATCGATAGAGTCTTACGTTTATCGTCAGAGGGCTATTCTTATTCCCCATCAACAAAAAAACAAAAGCAAAAGAACTTAGTGTACAACTGCAGAAACGTCGAAGCATAAATCTATTCCTTTCTGTTTAATATTGCTAAGGACTTTACTGTAACAGCATACACATCCTTGTCTATAATGACAATCTTTTTCTTGCTATAAATCAGAGGGTTCAGTCGAAGCACACACTCTAAAAGGCAACATATCCCTGATGAAATTAAAGCAAAATATTGCAATCATATGTGACAATATCTTTACTACTATCAACAAAAGTACAAATATCTTTTTCTTAACAGACGTCTTACAATGACTTAAGTATCATTAATTTTAAATTTAAAACTCAATATATAAATTCTGCGAATCTTAATTATCTCAATTATAATTTTAAATTCATGACAGTGCCAGTGATTAACAATAATTATTTCTAGATAATCTTTTCAAAACTCTTTAATTATAATATATATCAAAGGGATAAAGATATTAAATATTTTTCTTCCCACACAAAAAGAACTATAAGACAAAAACGGGAATCTGAAAAAATATAAAAAGTGTCTCTGTGTATGCAATAAACACAAAAATCATATTTCATTAGCAACAGTAAAGAATGCATTTTGCTTAAGTTTCAAAATCTCGTAAGGAGTTGTACATGAACAATTCAAACAGAATATATATATATATATATTCTTTTACTATCTCGAATTTGACTTATTTGAATTACTATACAACAGAATTTCCTCCAGAACAGGGAGAAGTTCGACTTATAACTGTTCTGTCTGCTTTTACGGGGGTGCGCATGTGGGCGCTGTTTTCTCCCCTGTTCTTTTTGGCTTCTGGATTAACTTTTGCTCTCTCAAATACGGGAAACGGCTGTGTAACATTCTTGTTGTCATTTCGTGTCAGCTCTCACTCTTTCTTTATGACCAAGCTGAAATAATTTTGATAAACATTATCATGGCTAAAACTCGCAAAGTTTTATTTTATCAATCTAACATATCTCTTCAGACAAATAATGTATATACTGCAGCTAGCAAAGAAAATAAAGTATCATTCATAGATTCACGTCCTTTATCACGTAATATCTATCTTGAAATCTCTCGGAAATTGAATAATAATCTCATTGGCGGAGTAGGGGACAAAACAAAAATAAAACAAACTTGGCATCTCAACCATATCTGGGCAGGTGGAGAATCATTTTCTCAAAAATATCCCTCACCAGATATTGCAACAGCGCATCACCTCCCATAAAAATACTCTGATATGGCATGCAGAAGGACCTGGCGGAGCAGGGGAACGATCCCCGTAGAGAGACCCCAATCATGTTTCCTAACGGTGCTTTCCGCGATTTCACCCCCTAGAGTAACCCCCCATTATACCCCCAGTCATTCATACTCATTCGCTATCACATTCGGTATATCACTTTCAAGACAATCATCCCCTTTCTGTCTGTGAAATTTCCTTTTATTTACAACGTTGGTTTCCCTTTCCCGATCTCTCTGAAGGAGAGTAAAGGTGAAATCTCGGTTGGGCCGTGCGGTCACATGACTGCCTCACCAGTCCTAGGTCCCATTCTAACGAACAAACAAACATTCTACTCCTTTGAAGCTACGTTTGGGTGACACTGAAAAACCTTCCCTATTCTAGGACAGCACAAATTACTCTAATTTACTCTTACTTTCACCTGCATAGCGTGAAATAAACTCATCTCTAAACAATATCACAGAATTTCTTATTCTTCAAAGAAGCATGCCACACACGTATCGTAATATTAATTTCCCACCAAAACAACATTAAAAGAACAATCTGTCATTTATGTCTTTCTTTCGCTAAAACATTACTCCCGCGGAGAAAAAAAAGAAAAAAAGAAAGAACCTTGGAAACAGGCGCAATCTTAACACTCGATTTCTTACGCTTTAAGAAATTTATATAAAACTGACTTTACACGTACTTTAAATATCAAAGATCAGTACAATTACTACATATTTATAATAGCGAGGTTGGGAGATCGATTGGTCACTTCCGCATTCCTTTCTTGGAAATCACACGTGTTCTAAGTAAAACCTTAAAAGCAGATTCAAGTATATTACTCACTATAATTCTTACACTTAAGAAATTAATATACCGTAATAGTGATTTCACGTGCATTAAATTTGTCAATTAAAAATCGATACATTCGCGTTCTTAAAATTCAATCTAAGCATTAATACAAATAAATGGAACACACTTCCAACGCAATTTCTTTATATTACTCAAATTATAACAAAAAAATGGAGTTTATTACTGCTTATAGTTATTAGTACAAATTATCCATGTTAGTAATGGGTACAGAAATTCTACTTTTATCAACTTATTAGGCGCCACACCCCTCATAGGCGGGTTGGCTGAGTCAAAGCATAACTACAAGATAAAATGGCGGCGTCCACCGACCTCAATTTCTATTACTAATTGTCCCATTACTCACTGGATACAGATCACAAGTACTTAGCTATTTTAAGGAGGTGGTCCTGAAGAACTTCACGGCAGAAGGCAAGGAAGGAGGGGGTTCTCCTTCTTCTCTCGAGTAAAATCGACGAATCGCCGTCTTCTTGGTCGGATCCGGCAACTTATATTTCTTGTAATGGGCATTTTCACTCAATGCCCTGGTCACACTTCGGCTTACTAAGAAATATCTTAGGAATAGTTCCTTAAAAGTTTCATAATATTCTCTGTTTGACCACTCGTCACTTCTCATCCGCAGACCCAAGTATTTCAGGAAGTCGGTCGCGGGAATTATGGACGGACATTCGAGGTCTTTTACATTTGCGCCGTCGAGGTATAAAAGTTAATTTTTGACTCGAGGCTCCTTTACAACCAGGGCACGGGGTGGGGGCTTGTCCCGCTGCGTTCCCTGTGTCGCCACGGGGCTCGGAGCGGCAGGCTGTTCGTCAATGTTTGAGGCGTCGGTTTCTCTGTCGGCGTTGACCAAGTTCCTTCTCGACGGAGCGGCGTCGGCAGGAGTTTGTAGGCGCCGCACGTGCTCCTCCAGTTCGAGAATTCTCCGGTGTTTGGCCTCGTCACTCATTTCTTGAATCGGGAGATGTTGGATTTCTGCTTTTGCCATTCTTATTTTCTTTTCTTCGCACTGGTTTCTTCTGATATGAGAGTCTCTTCGTATGTTTTCAAGGCGTGATGATCCGTACTGCACTGCCACCAAGTTGTAGGATGAATTTTGGACTATTCCATCTGAATTCACCAATTTGTAAGATGACTGGGTTATCTCACCGCTTGTCACCAAGTTGTCGTAAAGTTAATTACTATTTCACCACGTGTCACCAGTTGTCGTAATGATTTCTTCTCACTATATTAATATTAGTACCAGAAGGGTGCAAGGTAAGAATGGACAAGCAGTGGTTCCTTTATCTTAATTTATTCTAGAGTACAACACATTCGACGCCTCAATGCCCCCCACCCTATGCCTATCACAATCTATGATCTATTCGTGCCCCGGGCAAAGTTCTAACTAACTGTGTCTGCCCTGGGTGGTTCTTGAAATACCCCAGGGGCAGGGCGTGGCTTGACATCCAATCCTGCCAATGAACTCAAGTGACTTCCAGTCCTGCAAATCAACGCCAGGTTCGAAGTGGAGTCCCTCCTATTTCCGGGGAGGAGCTATTTCAACAAGCCCATAGAACGGAAAAGTTCCAGGTCAGAGCGTGGCTATTGGGTATCTCTCCAGGGCATGTACATACGTACGGGTCAAATGTTTGTGTTTCTTGTGGTTTAGGAAATGGCTAACTTCTTGGTCTTTCTCACCCTCTTCAGGTACTCGATGCCAGATGCTAAGTCTCATGGGTCTGGTCATATATCTCCTTGACACTTTCTACAAACATTGGCCGTACCGCAGAAAACAAGCCTCCCACGTTTCTCTTCACGGCTTGTGGTGTTTTCGAGGACCGAGGGTTCCTTATCCTTTAGGCCTCTTGGGGGGTGCATGGCACCGGGGGTTAGTTCCAGGTGCCTAGCCATAAATCTTGGTGGTCCCAAGGGAAAACATGGTCTGCACCCAAAACTCAATAAAAGTGAGGGCATGTAATAAAATATCTGTGCCCTCGACCAACCGTTACCCCTCAAGATTTGTTACAAGTTTCAGATTCTGGCTTCAGCATGACGGACTGGCTTCAGCATGACGGAAGTCATGCGACAGATAGAGGTTCGTTCTCCCGCATCCTACTCCTCTTCTACCACTTAATGCGATCGGATATTATGAAGAAAATTGAATAAAGCATTAAGAACAAACAGTCAACATATTTTTAATATAATATCGTCTGGGAAGTAGCGTGTGAGGGTGCATCAGCTGATACGGAAGTAGCAAAACGTTTGCCGATAGAGGTTTGTTCTCCCGCATCCTACTCCTCTTCTACAGCTTAATGTGATCGGATATTATAAAGAAAATGGAAAAAAAACATTAAGAACAAACAGCAAACATATTTTTAATATAATATTGTCAGGGAAATAGCGTGTGCGGGCGCATCAGCTGATACGGAAGTGTGACAAAACATATGCATCCTCATCCTCACTGCCACCATCAGTGTTGCCAGAATATATAAATGAGAGAAATGATAAATATAAAAAGCATACATGTAAGCTGGTAAGTTATTTCAGGTATCTTAAAGATGAAGTACAGTTTTATTTAAATTACAGTACTACCATCTTGTAATTGATATATATCTTAAAATGTACCATACATTTGAAAATAAAAACATCTGCTTTATCTGGCAACATTGGCCACCATGCACGTCCCATGCTAAGCCTGTTGCCAACGGCATAATAGAGTTCATTAATTCGTTTACTGTACATAAATTTATAAATAAAGATACTACCTGCCCAACATGTGAACAATGTGAAGAGAGCCTAGAACATTTTCTACTATTTTGTGAAGCATATGCACAAATAAGAACAGAATATAGTTTTTTAGCACAACCATATATAGAAACGAAAATTTAAATAATTGCTAATATATTGTTATTTAGATATTGTAGTGAAAAAGACGTCAAAGAAAGAAAAAAATTATAAAAAGAATTTGTAGAAAAAGAAATCAAACAATAAGAACCACACAAACAATTTAGCAAAGCAAAACCAAGACTTGGGAGCCGTTGGAAAAGGCATATCCCACCCAACTATACTACTACTACAGTAAATCTGTATATCTAGGCTAGCCTAGAGACAAGCTAATTCGATTTAAGTAGTTTTTCGACTTAGGTCGACTCTCTTGGAGCCAATTAACAACGTTGGGTGAGGTATACCTGTACTGTAATATAAATAAAACTGTACTTCATCTTTAAAATACATGAAAGAACTTACCAGCTTACATGTATATTTTTTATATTTATCATATCTCTCATTCATCTATTCTGGCAACACTGATGGTGTCGGTGAGCACGAGGATGCAAACGTTTTGCGGCCTCCATATCAGCTGATGCACTCTCGCACGCTTTTTCCCTAACGATCGTAATGTTCTTAATGCTTTCTTTCAATCATCTTCATAGTATTCGATCGTATTAAGTCGTAGAAGAGGAGAAGACAACGGGAGAACGAACCTCTATCGGCAAATGTTTTGTCACTTCCGTATTAGCTGATGCACCCTCGCACGCTATTTCCCTGACGATATTATATTGAAAATTTGTTTGCTTTTTATTCTTAATGCTTTTTTCTATATTCTTCATAGTATTCAATCGCATTAAGTGGTGGAAGAGGAGGAGGATGTGGGAGAACGAACCTCTATTGGCAAACGATTTGTCACACATCCGTATCATCTGATGCACCCTCGCACACTATTTTCCCGACGATATTATATAGAAAATTTGTTTGCTGTTTGTTCCTAATGCTTTTTTCAATTTTCTTCATATTTGATCGCATTAAGCGGTAGAAGAGGAGGATGATGCGGGAGAACGAGCCTCTATCGGCAAACGTTTTGCTACTCCCGTATCAGCTGATACACCCTCGCACGCTATTTCCCTGACGATATTATATCGAAAATTTGTTTGCTGTTTGTTCTTAATGCTTTTTTTCAATTTTCTTCATAATATTCGATCGCATTACGTCGTAGAAGATGAGGAGGATGCGGGAGAATGAACCTCTATTGGCAAACGTTTTGCTACTTCCTTATCAACTGTTGCACCCACGCACGCTATTTCCCTGACGATATTATATCGCAAGTTTGTTTGCTTTTTGTTCTTAATGCTTTTTTTCAATTTTCTTCATAATATCCGATCTCATTAAGCGTTAGAAGAGGCGGAGGATGGCGAAAAAGTGCCTCTGAGGCATTCGATGTTTTACTAAGATGAAATGTTTTTTTTTTTATTTTTTTGCATTCGAGAATTTCATATTTTTTTTACTATTAATTATTAGGGGCGTTATTGCAGTCTCGCTGATAAAAAAAATGCAGAAAAAACTAACAAGGTACAGTGTTACCCCGGTTATTCGCGCTTCTTGGTTCGCTTTCTCACTCTATCGCGTTTTTTGTTTGGATAAGTTATTATTTTATTTCATGGGTATATGCAAAAATATAAAAAAAATTCTCAGTATTTTAATTTTTTTTTATTGAAAAAACATTTCAATATCTAATTGATAAAAAAAATTATCTCCCAGCCTACGAATAATAAAACAGTAAAAAATAGTAAAAAACATAAATGTAGATAGATAGATAGATAGATACATTTATTGACCACCACTTTTGAAAAGTACAGTATAATCTTTACAAAAGGAATATTTGGTCTAAATTACAACGAATAAATACAATAGATTTTGTACAATCATCAAATAAGTAGATGAATTTTAAATTAATATACATTGTACTAATAACTGAATGATATACGTACTTACAGTATAACTCACAGTATTGCATCATGCGAAATAGTGTTCGATAGCGTACAATGCATTGGGGTCACAGCTACGTGAGCTAGCATATGTATTTATATTTCCAGTAGTTTCATGATTTTATTAATAAAAAAAACGTATTTATTAGCCTAAGAATAATAAAACAGTAAAAAATAGTAAAAAACATTAATACTAACAGTATTGCAACATGTAAAATACGATACCGCTATCAGCGTTTTGGACAAAGACTCGTTCAGTCTAACTCACGTGTGCGCCGTTCACGTTGTGCTTATTAAACGTTTTGCTTGTGTTCGATAGCGTACAATGTATTGGGGTCGAAGCTACGTGAGCTAGCATATATATTTATATTTCCAGTAGTTTCATGATTTTATTGATAAACAAACGTATTTCTTAGCCTAAGAATAATATAACAGTAAAAAATAGTAAAAACCATAAATACTAACAGTATTGCAACATGTAAAATACAATACCGCTATCAGTGTTTCGAACAAAGGCTTCCACCATCTTCCATTGTCTCGCCTCACTCGTGTGCGCCATTCACGTGTGCTTATATGTTTTGCTTGTGATTTTTTTACTCGCATATTTTAACCTTTGCAATGCCTCCCAAGTATCCTTCATCTTCTAAGGCTTCTTGTAGTGAGCCTAAGCAGCAAAGGAAAATGTTAACCATTGTAGGTAAAGTGGAACTCTTAGATATGTTGAAAGAAGGAAAAAAGTTTGTGGATGTCGGCCGCTATTTTACGTAAAATTAAAAATTATTGTAAAATATGGAACCTATGTATGTCAAGTCATCATCACCTCATTCACGGTAAGTTTTCCTATCACTTTCATAAAAAAATTACGTTGCTTGCTGTTATTTATAATGTAAAGGGTGTTTTTTTAACAGTACAGGGAAGGTTTATACAGTGTAAACGTAAAAATACATTAAAATATCTATGTACATATAGGCTGATCCTACTCCGCGGATTTCCGGGTTCGCGCCGGGTCCCGGAACCGAACCACCGCAATAAGTGAGGCAACACTGTATATATATATATATATATATATATATATATATATATATATATATATATATAATATATATATATATATATATATATATATATATATATATATATATACAGTGTTACCCCGCTGTATCGCGCTTCTTGGTTCGCGGTCTCACTCTATCGCGGTTTTATTTTGGATAAATTATTATTTTATTTTATGGGTATACGCAAAAATATTAAAATATTGAACATTTTTTTTTCCAGTATTTTCATTTTTGTTATTGTACAAAAATTTTCATTATTTAATTGATAAAAAAACAATTATTTCACAGCCTACGAATAATAAAACAGTAAAAAAATAGTATAAAACATAAATTTAGATATACGTACGTACAGTATAACTCACAGTACAGGGTATTGCATCATGCAAAACAGTGTCCGATAGCGTACAATATATTGGGGTCACAGCTACGTGAGCTAGCATATATATTTATATTTCCAGTAGTTTCATGATTTTATTGATAAAAAAAACGTATTTCTTAGCCTAAGAATAATAAAACAGCAAAAAATAGTAAACAGTATTGCACCACGTAAAATACGATACCGGTATCAGTGTTTCGGAAAACGCAAAGGCTCTCACCTACGTGACCTAGTGAATATTAAAATTTTCATTATTTTATTGATAAAACAAGTATTTCCTGGCCTAAGAATAATAAAACAGTAAAAAATAATAAAAAAAAACATATAAAGTACTAAAAGTACTTTTACCATGTAAAATACGATACCGCTATCAACGTTTCGGAAAACGAAAAGGCTCTCACCCACGTGACTTAGTGAATATTAAAATTTTCATTATTTTATTGATAAAACAAGTATTTCCTAGCCTAAGAATAATAAAACAGTAAAAAATAATAAAAACCATAAAGTACTAACAGTATTTCACCATGTAAAATACGATACCGCTATCAACGTTTCGGAAACGAAAAGGCTCTCACCTACGTGAGATAGTTCATGGAATGCTATTGGCTGAAAGGTCGGGAGACAACGAATCACAGAATTTTTTTTCAATATTTTCCGTATCATGGGGTCTGATTGGCTTTTTCATTGCAGTTTGCTTTTCCCTCCAATTTCCAATGTGCCGCCTCACTCGCTCAGTCTAACTCTCGTGTGCGCCGTTCTCGTTGTGCTTACTAATACGTTTTGCTTTTGATTTTTTTTACTCGCATATTAAAACCTTTGCAATGCCTTCCAAGCATCCTTCATCTTCTAAGACTTCTTGTACTGAGCCTAAGTGGCAAAGGAAAATGTTAACCATTGTAGATAAAGTGAAACTCTTAGTTATGTTGAAAGAAGGAAAAAAGTTTGTGGATGTCTGCCGCTATTTTGGCCTCAATGAATCTACTGTGCGTTACATAAAAAAGGACGAGGCAAAGATCAGGAAAACAGCGAGCATTTCTTTTAGTAAATCGGCGAAGAGGCTCGTACCACCCCGCAATAAGGCAGTAGTGTGCATGGAAGCTGCTTTGGCCCTGTGGATTGCTGATTGCAGAAAAAAAAACATCAGCTTAGACACCAATATCATACAAACAAAGGCGAAGAAGCTGTACGAGACATTCGCTGCAAATGAACCCGATGACGACAGTGGCGACCGTGGAGAGGAGGGGAGAGAAGAAGATATCGACGACCCACAACCAGGACCCTCCAGCGATTCTCCATCGAGGATACAACCGTTCGTTGCTAGCAGGGGATGGTTCTTCAGATTTCAAAAACGCTATGGCCTAAAGAGCGTTTCAGTTTATGGCGAGGCTGCCTCTGCAGATACAGCTGCCGCAGAAAATTACGTCAAGAATGACCAAGAAAATTATCGCCGAAGGAGAATATGTTCCTGAGCAAGTCTTCAACATGGATGAGACTGGGTTATTTTGGAAGAGAATGCCATCTTGCACTTTTCTGTTCAAGGAAGAAGCTTAAGCTCCGGGATTTAAAGCGCACAAAGATCGCGTTACCCTCATCATGTGCGGGAATGCTGCGGGCTTCATGTTAAAGCCTGGGCTTATCTACAAGTCAAAGAACCCTAGGGCTTTGAAGAACAAGAATAAGAATCTGCTGCCAGTGTATTGGATGCATAACCCCAAGGCCTGGATCACGAAAAGCCTCACATTGGACTGGTTTTACCAATGCTTTATCCCTCAGGTAAAACTTTATCTTGTGGAAAAAGGCCTTGAATTTAAAGTCCTTCTATTGATGGATAATGCTGGTGGCCACGCAACCAAGCTCCAATATGACGGTGTTCAAGTTTAGTTCCTGCCACCGAATACGACGTCACTGATTCAGCCTATGGATCAAGGCGTTATTCGTGTGTTCAAGGCCCTATACACACGAAATGCCCTGGCGAACTTAGTTGATTCCATGGATTCGGACAAAGACTTCTCATTGAAGACTTACTGGCGTAATTACACGATTGCCACATGCCTACAAAATATTCAGAAAGCAATCAAAGAGATGAAGTCAGCTACAATCAATGCCAGCTGGAAGAAATTGTGCCCCGAAATCATCCACGACTACGAGGGATTTGCTCCTGTCGAGGTGCAGAAGGCGGCAGTTGCAAAAGCTGTGAAGTTGGCTGCATTGCTAGGAGGAGAAGGCTTTAAAGATATGACTCCCGAAGATGTGAATGAATTGATTGACTGCCACTCGCAGCCTTTGAGTGATGAAGACTTGGATGAAATGACGAAATCAGCGAGCGAAGAAGAGGAAGAACTTGAGGAATCGCACGAGCCAACTAAAGAACCTGGCCTTACACTCGAACGTTTGGCGGCCATGTATGAACATTACAAAGCACTCCAACAACTCTCGCAGGAACATGACGAAAATATGGTTCGTTCGGTGACCTTCTGTAATTTTCTCGACGATGCCATGACTCCTTACCATGCCATGTTCCAACAAATGAAGAAACAACAACAGCAACTCCCCATTACCATGTTCTTCCCCCCAAAAAAGCAGCGTAAAGCTTTTATTGGCTGTGAAATAATTTCCTCCGGGGTCGAGAATGTTGATCATCACCTCATTCACGGTAAGTTTACCTATCATTTACAAATGTATGTCACGTCATTATCACCTCATTCACCGTAATTTTATCTATCACTTTCATAAAAATTTACGTTGCTTGCTGTTATAATGTAAATGGTGTTTTTTTAACAGTGCAGGGAGGGTTTATCCAGTACGTAAACAAAAAAATAATTGTAAATGAGTATGTATGTCACGTCATTATCACCTCATTCACCGTAATTTTATCTATCACTTTCATAAAAATTTACGTTGCTTGCTGTTATCTATAATGTTAAGGGTGTTTTTTTAACAGTGCAGGGAGGGTTTATACAGTACGTAAACGAAAAAATAATTGTAAATGAGTATGTATGTCACGTCATCATCACATTCACGGTAAGTTTTCCTATCACTTTCATAAAAATTTACGTTGCTTGCTGTTATCTATAATGTTAAGGGTGTTTTTTTTAACAGTGCAGGGAGGGGTTATACAGTACGTAAATGAAAAAATAATTGTAAATGAGCATGTATGTCATGTCATTATCACCTCATTCACCGTAATATTATCTATCATTTTCATAAAAAATTACGTTGCTTGCTGTTATTTATAATGTAAAGGGTGTTTTTTAACAGTGCAGGGAGGGTTTATACAGTGTAAACGTAAAAATATATTAAAATATCTATGTACATATAGGCGGATCCTACTTCGCGGATTTCCTGGTTCGTGGTGGGTCCCGGAACCGAACTACCACGATAAGTGAGGCAACACTATATATATATATATATATATATATATATATATATATATATATATATATATATATATATATATATATATATATATATATATATATATATATACCTCGGCTTATGTCGTTTCGAGTTAAGTCGTTCTCGATTATACGTCGGTTTTCAAAAAAATATATGGAAAATTTAAAAAAAATAAAAATAAAGTTTGTCATTATAATCAACTTTACGTCTGTCCGCTACAAATATTGGAGTCATAATATCACTAGAAAACCATTAAAAGCACATGAAATCATGTTACTGTACAATAAATAAAAACAAAAGCACATAAAATCATGTTATTGTACAATAAATAAGAATAAAAGCATATAAAATCATATTAAGATATGTACAGTAGTTCCAATATCTACCGTTAGGTGTCGTCACTCGTCATTCCCACGAAAGCGCTCTTGTTTTGAATTGATTAGTTTATGCACAGTATACGTATGTTTATCGGCTTCTCTCATTCTCATTCATTTGTGACCTTATATTTTGCCCCCATGGCACCTAAGAAAATTATTAGTGCAAGTGCTAAGCGTCATGCTATAACGCTGGACGATAAACTGGCTGTGATAAAACGCCATGAAAAAGGTGAGAAAGTGGTAGCGATTGCACGATCTTTTGGGATGAGTCAGACATATGTATCGACAATTGTACATAATACGGACAAGATTATAGAGCATATCAAATCTGATGCCCCAGGGATGAAGAATATTGTCATCAATAAGAAAAGAGGCCAAATCTTTGAAGAAATGGAAAGTCTTCTTTCTCTTTGGATTGATAGGTTGAATCGTCAGCGAGGTTATGTTTGTCAAGAAATCATTTAAGAGAAAGCCTTGTCTTTGTTTAAGGATCTGAAGAAAAAATACCCCGATGAGAAAGATGTAGAGTTCAAGGCAAGTTATGGATGGTTTATGAGATTTAAGGAGCGAAGGAGTTATCACTCCATTAAGAAACAAGGTGAAAGTGCATCAGCAGACGAACAAGCAGCAGCAGAATTTCCTAATGCATTAAAGAAAATCTTCAAAGAAAACGGGGTTTCTTCCCGAACAGATTTTTAACATAGACGTAACTTGTATATTGGAAAAAATTGCCAGATCGTTCATTCATTTCTGAAGAGAAGAAAACTATTCCAGGCTACAAGGTCTCAAAAGAACGTGTGACCATTATGTTGGGAGGTAATTGTGCAGGAGATTTTAAAATTTTAAGGTGATTAGCAGCAGCATGGAATGATGTTCAAAACAAGGCAATGAATGTTGTATTGAAGAAGCTATGCCCGCAATTCGTCAATGATTTTAAGGGGTTTGATAATGTTGCCATCAACAAAATGTTGGTGACTATGAGCAAAGAGCTAGAAATGGATTTGGAGGAGGATTTCACAGATTTATTTGAAAAAGACAAGAAATCCTGACAAACGAAGAATTGATGGAACTTCGCGAGCAGCAAAATAAAGAAGAGGAGGAAGCAGAACCACCTGAGCCACATCACTTTACCATTAAGAAAATGCAGTAAGCATTTGCATTTATCGAAAAAGGTCTTTCTTTGCTTGAGGATATGGATAACAATGCTCAACGCTTTTCCAAGGTTATTGGCTTGTCATGAAGCTTTTGCTCCTTATAATGTGATTCTTGAGGAAAAGAAGAAGACAGTTCAAGGAACTCTCGACCTGTTTTTCAAGCCTATTGGACAACGACGACAACAGCCAGAATCAGCTGTTGATGTTGACGATCCACAGCCATCTACGTCCGCGATGTAAACCACAAAGGTATATTTAAAATAAATTAGTTTTTTTTTATTATTATTATTGCAAAATAATAATAATTTCTGTATTTGTGTTTACCTTAAACGAGGCTTTTATTTTATCATGTCATAGCAAACCACATTCATAAATAAAGCATCCGCGATGTACGGTAAACATCACCAAATTGTATTCGTAAATTTAATTACCTGTACTTTTTTTTCTGTACTATGCAGTATAGATTCTTATTAACCATATATTATTGAAAATTGCATGCATGAATAAAGTACAGAACTAGGAATGATTATTTTCGGTTTAGCCTAGACAAGTAAATTTGGCATAGCCTAGCCTAGGCTAGCCTAGAGACAAGCTAATTCGATTTAAGTTGTTTTTCGACTTAAGTCGTCTCTCCTGGAACCAATTAACGACGTTGGGTGAGGTATATATATATATATATATATATATATATATATATATATATATATATATATATATATATATATATATATATATATATATATATAGTAATCCCTCGCTATTTTGCGGTTCACCTATCACGGATTCAATGGGCCAAAATATGATAAAATAAAACAGCCTTTATTAGGCTGTAACGAGAAACAGAGATGGAGAGTGTAATGACCTGTCAGATGTGAAGGGATTATAAAAGATGAGTAATGAATATCCAGGTCTCTGCTGGGTTTTAATATACCTTTGCATTACTTTCATGATGTCTGTTCCAATAATTTTCCTTAGATCTTATTATAATTATTATTATTATTATTATTATTATTATTATTATTGGGAACAATAATTTTCCTTTGATGATACTTGTGGAGATTATTATCATCATCATTATTATTATTATTATTATTATTATTATTATTATTATTAAGGGCTCATCATTGTTTGTACATCTATTGGTTTAATTACTTTAATAACTGTGTACAGTGCCCCTCCCTAGTTGGCTGGGACAAAGAGAGTGTGGGGGGTTGGGTAGAATAGAATGTTGGGGAGAGAGAGAGAGAGAGAGAGAATTTTTAATTAACTCTTGTTCATTCAACCAAAACTACATTATTTATTGTAAAAATAATGGTTTAATTACAAATTCGTAATAATAATGATAATATTAAAAATAATAATAATAATAATAATAATAATAATAATAATCTCCACAATCATCATCAAAGGAAAATTATTGTTGCCAATAATAATAATAATAATAATAATAATAATAATAATAATAATAATAAGAAGAAGATCTAAGGAGAATTTTTGGAATAGACATCATGAAAGTAATGCAGAGGTATATTAAAACCCAGCAGATAGCTGGATATTCATTACACATCTTTTATAATCCCTTCACGTCTGACAGGTCATTACACTCTCCATCTATGTTTCTTTTTACAGGCTGATAAAGGCTGTTTTATTTTATCATTTTTGGGCCGTCCTGGTGTCATAATCATCTTAAAAAAAAAAAAAAATTAAATATATATATATATATATATATATATATATATATATATATATATATATATATATATATATATATATATATATATATACACACAGTGTTCCTTCAATTATCACGAAGGTTCAGTTCCGGGACCCGGCGCGAGACAGGAAAATCGCGGAGTAGGATCAGCCTATATATACATAGATATTTTAATTTATTTTTACGTTTACACCGCATAAACTGTATAAACCATCCCTGTACTGTTAACAAACTTCTTTTTACTTCATAAATAACAGCATGCAAGCGTAAATTTATATGACATACTCATGTACATAGGTATTTTACAATTATTTTTACGTTTACTGTATAAACCCTCCCTGCACTGTTAAAAAACCACCCTTTACTTTATAAATAACAGCATGCAATGTAAATTTATATGTACGTGATAGGTAAACTTACCTTATCTGTTATGGTTAACATTTTCCTTTGCCGCTTAGGCTCACTACAAGAAGCCTTAGAAGATGAAGGAAGCTTGGGAGGCATTGCAAAGGTTAAAATATGCGAGTAAAAAAATCACAAGCAAAACATATTAAGCACAACGTGAACGGCGCACACGTAAGTTAGACTGAACGAGTCAGGCGAGACAATGGAAGATGGTGGAAGCCTTTGTCCGAAACGCTGATAGCGGTATCGTATTTTACATGTTGCAATACTGTTAGTATTTATGACTTTTACTATTTTTTACTGTTTTATTATTCTTAGGCTAAGAAATGCGTTTTTTTTATCGATAAAATCATGAAACTAATGGAAATTTTAATATATATGCTAGCTCACGTAGGTGCGACTCCAATACATTGTACGCTATCAGACACTATCTCACGTAGGTGCGAGCCTTTGTCCGAAATGCTGATAGTGGTATCGTATTTTACATGTTGCAATACTGTTAGTATTTATGTTTTTTACTATTTTTTACTGTTTTATTATTCTTAGGCTAAGAAATACGTTTTTTTTATCAATAAAATCATGAAATTACTGGAAATATATATATATATACAGTGATCCTTCGCTGGATCGCGTTTCTTGGTTCGCGTTTTCACTGTACCACTTTTTTTTTTTTTGGCAAATGTTTTCTTTTTTGGGTATATGCAAAAATATTAAAATATTAAAAAAAATGAAAATTTTCAGTATTTTCATTTTTGTTATTGAAAAAACATATTTCATTATCTAATTGATAAAAAAAAATTTATTTCCCAGCCTACGAATAATAAAACAGTAAAAAATAGTAAAAAACATTAATTTAGATATACGTACTTACAGTATAACTCACAGTATTGCATCTTGCGAAATAGTGTCCGATAGCGTACAATGTATTGGGGTCGCAGCTACGTGAACTAGCATATATATTTATATTTCCAGTAGTTTCATGATTTTATTGATAAAAAAATGTATTTCTTAGCCTAAGAATAAAAAATGAGTAAAAAATAGTAAAAAACATAAATACTAAGAGTATTGCAACATGTAAAATACGATACCGCTATCAGCGTTTTGGACAAAGGCTCGTTTAGTCTAACTCACGTGTGCGCCGTTCATGTTGTGCTTATTAATACGTTTTGCTTGTGATTTTTTTACTCGCATATTTTAACCTTTGCAATGCCTCCCAAGCATCCTTCATCTTCTAAGGCTTCTGGTAGTGAGCCTAAGCAGCAAAGGAAGATGTTAACAATAATAGATAAGGTGAAACTCTTAGATATGCTGAAAGAAGGAAAAAGGTTTCCGGATGTCGGCCCCTATTTTGGCCTCAATGAATAACAGCAGTAAAGCGGTTATTGGCTGCGGAATAATTTCCTCTGGAGTCTACAAACGTCATTACCACCTCATTCACGGTAAGTTTGCCTATCACGTACTTATAAATTTACGTTGCATTCTGTTATTTATAAAGTAAAGGGTGGTTTTTTAACAGTGCAGGGAGGGTTTATACAGTAAACGTAAAAATAATTGTAAAATACCTATGTACATGAGTATGTCATGTCATTACCACCTCATTCACAGTAAGTGTTTCTATCACTTTCATATAAATTTATGCTTGCATGCTGTTATTTATGAAGTGAATGGTGGTTTGTTAACAGTACAGGGAGGGTTTATACAGTTTATACAGTGTAAACGTAAAAATAAATGTAAAATACCTATGTACATATAGGGTGATCCTACTTTGCAAATATTCCTGTATCGTGACGGGTCCCGGAACCTAACCCTCGCGATAAACGAAGGATCACTGTATATATATATATATATATATATATATATATATATATATATATATATATATATATATATATATATATATATATATATATATATATATATATATATATATATATATATATATATGCGAGTAAAAAAATTATATTATTTCAGCCTATGAGTGGCTAAGAGATGCGGGGGTATTCTGGCAGGAGAGATCCAGCTTGAACCCTAGTAATTGGGTTCTAAATGTTCGTGATTGTGCTGTAAATGACAGTTAGAGGGTGGTGATAGGGAGTATGTTTGTTGAGAGAAAGATGGATGTACTTGTTGGGTTAAGCTTGAGATAAAAGGGCTGTGGTGACATTTGGGAGTTTGGGAGGTAGGGTGTTTGGAGTTGAGAGGGAGAGGCAGAGAGGAAGTGGCTCTGTTAGTAAGTTAAGAGATAAGTAAGTGTATGGTGGAATTGAAGGAAGTATCATCTTGATAATTGTGGCTAAAATGAGGCTGGGATGCGAGGCTTGGGCGTTTGTGAGCACATATGGCCCTTGCAGTGAGAGTAGTGAGAAAAAATGAGAAGAATTTTGGATGAAATTGAACGAATTTGTGGAAGACTAGGGAATGTGGTGTTGATGGGAGATTTGAATGCTAGAGTAGGGAATGAGCCAGTGGATGGTGTAATTGGGAAGTATGGAGTACCTGGTAGGAAGGAGAGTGGAGAAAAAATTATAGAAATGTGTATTAAGAGATTAATGTTGATTGCTAATACTGTGTTTTATAGATGTTGATTTCTAATACTGTATTTAAAAAAAATGATGCACACAAGTTTCATGGGTAAGAGTTGATAATGAAAGAGTAGTTGACAGCATTAATGGATTATGTTGTTGTGAACAGGAGGGTGATTGGAAGAATATTGGATGTGAATGTACTGAGAGGAGCTAGTGGCAGAATAGCTGATCATTATTTAGTGGAGAGTAAAATGAGAGTGGGAGAAAAGTGGAGAAAGAGGAGAAACGAGAGAGGAAGAGAGGTGCTATAAGTGAATGAATTGTATAAGAGAGAGAAAGACTGTGAGTATAAGGCTAGTATGAGGAGTTCTTTGGAGTGTAGTGAAAGAGTTAGTGGAGGAGGGAGTGGAAGAAGAAAGGGGCTGTTTCAGTGACGTTATGAAATGTGCCGAGGCAGTGTGCAGAAGGAGACTAACTGGTGGAAGTAACAGGAAAGGTAGTGAATGGTGGAGTGAGCCGGTGAAAGCAGTAGTGGTTGAAAAGAAACAGGCTATTAAGGTATGGTTGCAGGTAGGTAATGTAGAGGTGTATGAAAGGTATTGTGCAGAGGAGGATAGCGAAGCGTGTGGTGAGGGAGGCTATGAGAGAAGTGAATGTAATGTGGGGCAGATGCTTGTCTGAGAAGTTGAAAGGAATAAAAAGATGTTTTGAAAGGAAATGAATAGTGTTAGGAAAGGTGAGTGTGTTAGGGAGAAGATGGTGAAAGGAGCAGATGGGCAATTGCTAGTAAATGAAATAAAGGTGAGAGAGAGATAGGCTGAATATTTTAAGGACCTGCTAAATGAAGAAGATGGCAGAGAGGCAGAGATTGTGACTGTGGGAAATGAATGGAGAATGCCAAAGTTCAGTGATTAGAGTGATATAGAAATAACAAAAGAGGAAGTACATTTGGCATTGAGAGCAATGAAAGCAGGTAAAACACAAGGGATAGATGGGTGTCTTGTTGAAGGCTTGTCAAAAGGTGGGTATGCATTAGTAGAACGGATGGTTAGGTTGTTGAATGTATGTTTCAGGAAAGGGAGGGTCCCAGTTGATTGGAGGATTGCATGTGTAGTTCAACTTTACAAAGGGAAAGGAGATAAGTATGAGTGTAGTTGTTTTAGAGGAATCAGTTTGTTGAATGTAGTTGGTAAGGTATATGGAAGATTGTTAATCGAGAGAATTAGGAAAAGTAGTGAGAGACTGAGTGGGGAAGAACAGTGTGGGTTCACAAGAGAAAGAGGGTATGTGTATCAGATGTTTGTGGTAATACAGATGTGTGAGAAGTTCTTGCAGAAAGGAAGGGACACATTTTGGGCTTTTATGGACTTAGAGGAAGCGTTTGACAGGGTAGGTAGAGAGGGGTTGTGGAGTGTGTTGCGACTGTATGAAATAAGTGGAAATTTGTTGAATATGGTGGAGTTTTTACATTAATAGTAGAGCATTTGTTAGAATTGGGAATGGTATGAGTGATTGGTTTGAGGTGAATCTAGGGTTATGTCAAAGAACAAGTGCACTGGAATCGTTTGTAGTATAATTGGAAGAAAAATGAGAGGCAAAGAGAGTGGCTTTGTCAGTGGGAGAGCGAGCTATAGAACCATCAGAACGAATGAGAGAGGGAAAGCTTGAGTTACAGAAGTTTTTGGAGAGGTCAAGGTGTATAATGTCGCCATGGTTGCTTAATGTGTATATGGATGGAGTAGTAAGGGAGTAAATGAAAGAGTATTAGACAGAGGTTTGAAACTAGTGTGTGAGGATGGAAGGATGTGGAAATTGAATCCTTTGCTATTTAAGAATGATACGGTACTGGTGGATGATTCTGAGAATGAACTGAATTATTTGGTGACTGAGTTTGTTAGTGTGTGTTAAAGAAGGAAGTTGCGTGTGAATATTATAAATGTAAAGTCATGATATGCATGAGGAGTGTTAATGTTGGCAGATTGAATGTAGGAGTGAATGGGGAGTTGCTTAATGAAGTTGAGAGTTTAAGTATCTGAGATCACATGTATCAAAGAGTGGACGTAGAGGAAAATCACAGAGTGAAGGAAGCAAGTAAATGGCTAGATGGGTTGGAAAGTGTAATGAGAGATAGATATTTGGGGATGAATGCAAAGAGAAGGATGTATGAAAGTGTGATTTTGCCGACAGCATTCTATGGAGCAGAGACTTGGAATACAAGAGAGGATGAAAAGAAGAAAGTTGAATGTAATGAAGATAAGGTGTTTGAGAAGTATGGTTGGAGTATATAGAATAGATAGAGTAAGAAATGAGGATGTCAGGCAGAGAACGGGTGTTGCAAGGAAGCTGTCGGATCGGTTAGATCAGTGTGTGTTGAGTTGGTTTGGACACATGGAAAGGATGAGTTATGAACGAATAGTAAAGAGAGTGTGGAGTGCAGATGTGATTGGAGTTAGGTCAAGAGGGAGATCTAGAGTGAGATGGATGGATGGCGTGAAAAGGGCATTGAATGCACGTTGAATGTCAGTGGAACAGGGAAGAGTGCGTGCAAGAGATAGGAATGAGTGGAGGAAGATTGTTCATAGTTGACACGGGCCAAAGGGATTTCTCGCACCTGCTAGCTCATTAAATTGTGATGGATTGGTGTGAGGGGAGTTGCCATGTGATGAAGCGGTGGGGGTAAACCAGCTGTGACTGTCGGGCCTCTTTGTTGAATATCCCTGTCCGCCTACCTTGTGGATGACCCAAGCAGGGTGGAAGAAGGAAAACGTAACAACCCCTTGTTGGGAGGTTGGTAAGCTTCTGTTTACCTAATGGGACTCAAGGTTCTGAACTCTGTTAGGAGTTCACAGACATCCGAGTCTAATCTTTACCTGCACACCCTCCGAATACCACTACTTGGTTTAATAAAAGTCAGAATTCAACTTTCTTTTAATTTTGGAAATGCAAGGACACATTAAATAAAAAAAATTGAATGAATTTTGGAAAACTGGAACAAATTTAAAATTTTTATTTTTATGGCATACAGCCTCGAATCCCAGAGGTGGTGACCACGATTTTGATTCCCTGCGCCACAGATGGATGCCAAGACTTTTGCCTCAACTCGAAGATCACCTCTGTCGCACAGGCAGAGTAGAATAGAGGCAACTGCAATTACAGACACAGAAATGACACCCCTTTAACAAGGGGAAAACTGAAGGGGGTGAGCACACAAATAATGAGTTTTAAATATAATTGTGCTAGAAAAAAGTATACAGTATTCGTCAATCACAGTTACCAAGAAATATTTACACTACCATAAGGACATAAACCAATTATTATTTATTTGCAATCATTAGCGTAAAACACTTTATTCCCAATTAATAAAGAAATACAAAATAAAAGTGTTCATTAAATTGTAGTTGACAAGATTTGTTTGCAATGTCAAAAGAGATAAAATAACTATTAATTATTTGCAATTTATTGCATAAAACTTTATTTAAATTATTAATTATATGCAATTTATAGCATAAAACACTTTATTTACAAGTACAGTGGTGACCCCAACCCATGAACTTAATCCGTTCCCAAAATATGTTATTGGGATGGATTGTTCGTGGGTTGGATTTATTTTTCCCATTGAAAAGCATGTAAATTAAATTAATCTGTTGCTGGTCACAATAAATATTCATTTAAAAATTGTACTAGTTACTTAAAACATGAAATATTATACAGGTTACATGTACATAATCAGTTATACAGGATACATTAGTTGATACCCAGTATAAAATAGTAAAGTCCAACGCTTTGAAAAAGTTGTCTCATTCTCCCACTAATAACAAATAGAGTAGGTAAGAGTACATATTGTAGGTAAAAATAAATATTCTAGGTAAGAAACAGCATTGTATTTACCTTTGGATGATTGTTGCTGGCATACATGGATGATGGTGGAGGAGGGGGGACTAATATTTGGTAGGAGAGTCCCCTTCCATAAAAACGTTAGGGAACTCTTCCGATAGTCTCTATTTCTTCCGATACAGTCTCTATTTCTGGTGTCTTTTTCTCTCTATTTTGTTTTGGAAGCTGCTTCCCTGCCTACTGGGTCAAGGAATTGATCCAGAGAAATTTGTCTTTTTCTTCTTTGCTAATTTTTCTAAAAATATTCATTGCATTGTCATTTACCATGTTCACTACTCTATTGTCCACAGTTTTATCTGGGTGATGATTCTCAATAAAAGCCTGTACATCATTCCACTTACTAAAAATTTCTTTAAATTCTTCACTGAACACCTTTTCCCTCTCATCCCCCCTCTGGTGACTGTTCCTCTTGGAGAATCTTCACCTGTTCACGTTGCAACTCAATTCATCTGTGGTAAGTTCTTTGTGGTCCTCCACCAGCTCCTCCACATCCTCCTCATTGACCTCTAATCCCAAACTTTTGCCTGTGGCCCCAATTTCATCCACAATTTTGATAGCCAACTCCTGCTTGATGCCCTCGAAGTCTACCAGGCACACAACCTGGCCAAAGTTTCCTCCAGGCGGAGTTAATGTGTGATATGAGACCTCCTTCCATGGTTTTTTAATGAGTCCAATACTGTGGAGGATATTAATGTGGTCTTTCCAGAAATCACGAAGGGTCAAATCCCTGTCATTGGTGACCTGGAAACACCTGGCAAAAAGACCCTTTGTATAGTTTCTTAAAATTAGAAATTACGTACTGGTCCAGGGGCTGGAGGATAAGAGTGGTGTTGGGAGGCAGAAATTTTACTTTAATGAAGTCATATTGTAAAGCAAGATCTTCCACACCTGGAGGATGGGCAGGAGCATTATCCATTATGAGGAGACACTTAAGGGGCAAATCATTCCTCAAGATATTTTTTCACTGCTGGCACAAACCCTTCAATCAACCACTCTAGGAAAAAAATCTGCATGACCCAAGCCTTTGGATTTCACCTCCACATTACCGGAAGGCTAGCCTTGAACATGTTATTGTGCTTAAGAAAATGCGAATTTTCAGAGTGGTAAACGAAAAGAGGGTTGATCTTACAGGCCCCACTGTTATTAGCGCACAATAAAAGTGCAAACCTGTCATTCATTAGTTTGTGGCCAGGCAGTGATTTCTCCTCTTGGGTTATATAGGTTCTTTTGGGTATTTTCTTCCAAAAGAGTCCCGTTTCATCGCAATTAAAAACTTGTGGGATATAACCTTCATTCTTGATGAATTTAGCGAATTCCTTCATGTAAGAATCCACTGCTTTTTGGTCGGAACTAACAGCCTCTCCATGTCTAATGACGATATGAATCCCAGTTTGTCAACGAGAGTGTTCAAACCAGCTTCTGCTGGCTTTAAATTCATCAACCTTTAGCGCCACCAAAACTCGGAAATTTCGCTACTAAATCACGGTGGATTTGCAAAGCCTTAGCGCATATTATGGCCTTGCTAATACTATCTTCAACCGGCTGCTTTTCATTTATCCACAACAACAATAATTTTTCTACCTCTTCTATCAACTGTGACCTTTTCTTAATCAATAGATTAACTCCTTTAGCCACATCAATTGCCTTTAAGACACCTTTATTTTTCAAAATAGTACAGATAGTCGATTTCCCCATATTATACTGCGTGGTGAGCTTGGACACATGAACCCCATTTTCATGTTTAAAAATTATTTCTTTCTTCGTTTCCATTGTTATGCATCTAGGGTGTTTTTACATTGCTTTATTTTACAAAGCAACGTAAAATGAAGCAAGAACTATGAACAGATCATGAACGAACTACACTGCGCGGGCACCAATACAGAACTGAGAGTAGGCGGTGGGACATGTGGTGGGCTTACCGACACACTCGTGTTCATGGGTTGGGGTCAAAATGTATTTGAAACTTTGTTCATGGGTTGGTTTTTCTCGGGTACAGGCGTTTGTGGGTTGGGGTCACCACTGTATTTATTTAAAACACTTTACTTACGATGATAGAAAAGCGGTGAAATGAAAGTAGAATTTGTTAGGAGAAGGGATAGATTTTTATGTGGTAATGAACAATCTTTTGTTTTAGGGCAAAATTTTACGTGGACACCTGCAATGAAAAATATTTATCAGTGTATATCAACGGTAATTTCCAGGTGAAGGAATTAAGTTTGGCAAATGAGATTCCAGTCAGGCAATCTACTAAAGTTCGTTTGTATGGGAATGGAAGTGAGAAAAATTGCTTAGGATTTGACCAGTAACGGATTTAACATGTGACATTAAATGCAAAGTTTCTCAAATTTCCAGTTTATCTTGACCAACAAGCTTTACCATACACTATCTCTCACCTTGTTTTTGCCAGATGAATTCCTGTAAAGATGCTCCTTAATATTGCTGCCGCATTTAAGAAGTTTGGAGCCACCGTGACTGCTGAGGTGAGATCTTGTCTCTGTGATGTTTGGCCGCCAATTCAGAGCGATTTAGAATTGGTTTGGTCGAGCTTGGCATTCGGCGAGCCTGCAAGGTTGACGCAGAGCAGTAATTTATTCATATAAAATTCGAGGGCCTACTGTAGTGGTGGTGTCCTGGCAGGCAATTTTGGTAGAGATGCAAGGGAAAGACAGTATTTTAGGTGCAACAAAGGGAAGGAAACAAAGGAAATGAGAAATAATTATGGGCAAAATGGACTACTGGTATCAGTAACTGTGGCATCGTTCTCTGCATTTTAGGAAAAGGAATTTTGATATTCAAATAATAAAGAAGCTACTAAAATGTATCTAGACAAGCTAATGACATATCAGCAAGAGCAATTTTATATTATAACAATTTATCAGCAAGAGCAGTTTTATAATAAAAAAATTTTGTAAACCATGTATTATTTTTTAAAAGTCAGTATAATTTTTCAGAATAGCCAAATATATAAACGAATGAATAAAGCCATGATAAATACGAATACAGTACATCAGTGTTTGGTAGCTTTGTATTTGTGTATATTTCGAATATAATAGTATTTTACAGCTATGTGCTTGGTATTTTTTTTTTTAAAATTCAGTTTAATTTCAATATACCCAACTGTATATAAAAAGATAAATAAATACAAACAATTAACTGGATAAATACGAATACAGTACAGATGTGTTTGCTAGCCTTGTACTTGTGTGTTTCAAATAAAATCGTATTTACAGCAATGTGTTTGGTATTTTTTTTTAATTCATTATGATCCTTCAATATAATCAAATATATCAACAAATAAATAATGAAAACCAATAACTTGATAAATATAAATACAGTTGTGCTGCTAGTTGTGTATTTCGAATAAAATTGTATTTACAGCTGTGTGTTTGGTATTTTTTGTAAATTCAATATAACCAAATATATAAACAAATAAATAAAGCCATTAACTTGATAAATATGAATAATACAACTGTGCTGCTAGCTGTATATTCCTCTGCCGCTCTCACAAACTACTTTGGCACTTGGGTTGAATTTACTGCACCAGCCAGGTTGGTTGAAAAATTAATTTATTTTTAATTTATTATTTAATTTTTGGCCTTTGTTGTAACTGCGAAACGACGTAAGTTGGATCGACGTTATACGAGGTGCTACTGTCTATATATCTGTGTGTGTGCACGTGTGTGCGTGTGCACAAGGGGTTGGGAGAACTGTAAAATTAACAAAAAGGCATTCAGATAGAATTCTCTGATTCCTAGTATAGCAGTTAAGCTGTAAGGTTGGTTCCTCTTTTAGACCTTCTGTGGTGTAGTTTGTAGCGCCTTGGCACACTAATTATGTGTCCTAGGTTCTAGTCCCGCATTAAATGCAAAAACAAAGCCACGAGTGAGGTTGGGAAAAACTGTAATATTAACAAAAAGGCATTCAGATAGAATATGTTCATTCCTAGTATAGCACTTAAGCTGTAAGGTTGGTTTCTCTTTTAGACCTTCTGTGGTGTAGTTGGTAGCACCTTGGCACAGTAATTATGTGTTCAAGGTTTGAGTTCCGGGCAGGTAAAATATGATTCATGTTTTCGCATGTGGTAATGTGCTTCTTTGATTTTTTGTTGATGCCCTGCGAGATTGGGATTTGAATTAAAAGTGAAAACAAAGCCATGAGTGAGGTTGGGAGAAACTAATATGAACAAAAAGGTGTTCAGATTGAATGCGTTCATTCCTAGTATAGCAGTTAAGCTGTAAGATTGGTTTCTCTTTTAGACCTTCTGTGGTGTAGTTTGTAGTGCCTTGGCTCAGTAATTATGTATCCTAGGTTTGAGTCCTGGTCGGGTAAAATGTCATATATATATATATATATATATATATATATATATATATATATATATATATATATATATATATATATATATATATATATATATATATATATATATATATATACACAGTAATCCCTCGCTCTACCGCGATTCATCTCTCGCGAATTCACTGTCGCGTTTTTTTTTGGCCAAAAAATATATTTATTCATTTATTTTTATTTATTTATTTATTTATTTATTTATTTATTTTTCTAAAGATTATTGTGACACCAGGATGGGCCAAAAAATGATAAAATAAAACAGCCTTTATCAGGCTGTAAAGAGAAACAAAGATGGAGAGTGTAATGACCTGTCAGATGTGAAGTGATTATAAAAGATGTGTAATGAATCTCCAGCTCTCTGCTGGGTTTTAATATACCTCTGCATTACTTTCATGATGTCTATTCCAATAATTCTCTTTAGATCATATTATTATTATTATTATTATTATTATTATTGTTATTATTATTATTATTGGCAGCAATAATTTTCCTCTGATGATGATTGTGGAGATTATTATCATTATTATTATTATTATTATTATTATTATTATTATTATTATTATTATTATTAAGGGCTCATCATTGTTTGTACATTTGTTGGTTTATTTACTTCAATAACTGTGTACAGTTCCCCTCCCTAGTTGGCTGGGACAAAGAGAGTGTGGGGGGTTGGGTACAATAGAATGTTGGAGAGAGAGAGAGAGAGAGAGAGACATCTTTAATTAACTCTTGTTCATTCAACCAAAACTACATTATTTATTGTAAAAATGATGGTTTAATTACAAAAAAGTAATAATAATGATATTAATATTAATAATAATTATAATAATCTCCACATTCATCATCAAAGGAAAATTATTGTTAATAATAATAATAATAATAATAATAATAATAATAATAATAATAATAAGATCTAAGGAGGATTTTTGGGATAGACATCATGAGAGTAATGCAGAGGTATATTAAAATCCAGCAGAGAGCTGGATATTCATTACACATCTTTTATAATCCCTTCACATCTGACACGTCATTACACTCTCCATCTCTGTTTCTCTTTACAACCTGATAAAGGCTGTTTTATTTTATCATTTTTTGGTCCATCCTGGTGTCGTCAAAAAAAAAAAAAAAAAAAAAAAAAAAAAAAAAAAAAAAAAAAAAAAAAAAAAAAAAAAGGGGGGGGGGGCATTATTCGCAAAATCCGAGTTTTTACTATTATTTGTGGGGGGCGTTATTGCAATTTTGTGGATAAAAAGATTGCGCATAAAAAGAACAAGGTGTATATATATATATATATATATATATATATATATATATATATATATATATATATATATATATATATATATATATATATATATATATATATATATATATACATATACAGTGTTCCCCCGGTTATTCACGTTTCTTGGTTCGCGTTCTCACTGTATCGCTTCTTTGTTTTGGATGAATTATTTTATTTTATGGGTATATGCAAAAATATTAGAATATTAAAAAATAAAAATTCTAATTTAAATTTTTTTATTGAAAAAACGTTTTTCATTATCTAATTGATAAAAACAATTTACTAGACAGCCTACGAATAATAAAAGTAAAAAATAGTAAAAAACATAAATTTAGATAGATAGATAGATACGTTTATTGACCACCTCTTTTGAAAAGTATAATCTTTACAAAAGGAATATATGGTCCAAATTATAATGAATAAATACTATAGATTTTGTACAATCATCAAATAAGTAAATGAATTTTAAATTAATATACATTGTACTAATAACTGAATGATATACGTACGTACAGTATAACTCACAGTATTGCATCATGCGAAATAGTGTTCGATAGCGTACAATGTATTGGGGTCGCAGCTACGTGAGCTAGCATATATATTTATATTTCCAGTAGTTTCATGATTTTATTGATAAAAAAAACGTATTTCTCAGCCTAAGAATAATAAAAGAGTAAAAAAATAGTATTGCACCACGTAAAATACGATACCGGTATCAGTGTTGCGGAAAACGCAAAGGCTCTCACCTATGTGACTTAGTGAATATTAAAATTTTTATTATTTTATTGATAAAACAAGTATTTCCTAGCCTAAGAATAATAAAACAGTAAAAAATAGTAAAAAACATAAATTTAGATATACGTACGTACAGTATAACTCACAGTATTGCATCATGCGAAATAGTGTCCGATAGCTACATGAGCTAGCATATAATAAATTTAGATATACGTACGTACGTACAGTATAACGCACAGTATTGCATCATGCGAAATAGTGTCCGATAGCTACGTGAGCTAATATATATATTAATATTTCCAGTAGTTTCATGATTTTATTGATAAAAAAAACGTATTTCTTAGCCTAAGAATAATAAAACAGTAAAAAATAGTGAACAGTATTGCACCACGTAAAATACGATACCGGTATCAGTGTTTCGGAAAACGCAAAGGCGCTCACCTACATGACCTAGTGAATATTAAAATTTTCATTATTTTATTGATAAAACAAGTATTTCCTAGCCTAAGAATAATAAAACAGTAAAAAATAGTAAAAAACATAAATTTAGATATACGTACATACAGTATAACTCACAATATTGCATCATGCGAAATATGTAGTGTTCGATAGATACGTGAACTAGCATATATATTTATATTTCCAGTAGCTCTCACCTACGTGAGATAGTTCATGTTTTTTTAACAGTGCAGGGAGGGTTTATACAGTACGTAAGCTTAAAAATAATTGTAAATGAGT